>PVJC01037424.1:0-17203 GCA_004026665.1 Murina feae | reverse complement strand
GAAGAAATAATGACAGAAAACTTCCCTCACCTGGTGAAAGAAATAGACTTCCAAGTCCAGGAAGCGCAGAGAACTCCAAACAAAAGGAACCGAAGGAGGACCACACCAAGACATATCATAATTAAAATGCCAAGAGCAAAAGACAAGGAGAGAATCTTAAAAGCTGCAAGAGAAAAGCAGTTAGTTACCTACAAGGGGGTACCCATAAGACTGTCAGCTGATTTCTCAACAGAAACTTTGCAGGCCAGAAGGGAGTGGCAAGAAATATTCAATGTGATGAATAGCAAGAACCTACAGCCAAAATTATTTTACCCAGCAAAGCTATCGTTCAGAATTGAGGGTCGGATAAAGAGCTTCACAGACAAGAAAAAGCTAAAAGAGTTCATCACCACCCAACCAGTATTATATGAAATACTGAAAGGTATCCTTTGAGAATGAGGAAGAAGAAAAAGGAAAGTAATAATTATGAACAACAAATATATATCAACGAGTGAATCTAAGAAGCAAGTGAATAAAAAATCTGATGAACAGAATAAACTGGTGAATAGAATAGAATCAGAGGCATAGAATGGAGTGGACTGACAATTTTCGGGGGTTAAGGGTGTTGGGGATGCGTGAAGAGACTGGACAATAATTGTACACCTATGGATGAGGACAGTGGGGGTCAAGGACAGATGTTGGGATGGGAAATGGGAGGAGGGGAGCTATGGGGGAAAAAAGAGGAACAACTGTAATAATCTGAACAATAAAGATTAAAGAAAATAAATACAAAAGAAACAGATGCATCAAAAAAAAATCTGACATCTTGATTGCTATCAAATATTTATAGAGTACCCTGTTTCTTTACTATATAGCATGTATATAGTACTTTATAGACTACTAGAGGTCTGGTGCACGAAATCCAGCCTGTGCTCTCTTGCAGTCCAGGAGCTGTCAGTCGGACAACCTTAGCATTGCCACAGAGGCGGGAGAGGCTCCTCCCACCAGCCATGAGCCGGGCTTCTCGCTGAAGGGCCCTTTCCCTATGGGAATGCACTGACTATCAGGGGGCAGCTCCTGTGTTAAGCATCTGCCCCCTGGTGGTCAGTGCACATCATAGGAACTGGTCATTCTGCTTTCAGTCAATTTGCATATTAGCCTTTTATTATATAGGATTATAAAGCTGTTTTTTTCTTAGGTATAGACATTTATTATACTTTTCGACACATGGCTGTTGACCACCTAAAGTAATTGTTATTTGGAAAATGCATATCTATTAATTGAAATGAAAGAGTGCGGTAGTTGAAGTAAGAAATATTGTAGTTGTTTAATGTCACGAGGTGGAATCAACTTTAAAAAACAACAACTGTTAGCCAACCTCTTTACCACTTTTTCTGCTTGACTTCTGATTGTTGCTTCGTTGTTCAGCTGTCTATGCCTCTGTAAGACACAAAAGGGAAGAGATTGCCAAAAGTAAGGTTCTGGTGTGACTTGATATTGTTCTGTAGAGGTATAATGACTCTGTCTGTAAGCAGGCAGTGACTCAGGGCTCTTCCAGGAAGATCAACAGGCCCTTCTTAGAAAAGGTTTGTTTGCCCTTTTTTGATGAGTGCATGATCTGCTCTTTACCCTGTCTTTCCCCAAGGAATGACTCATGTATTAACTCTTATGAGATTCACCACATCAAAGAAGAAACCAAGATCTCCAGAACGTGGGGCTGAGTTTTCACCAAACAAAGGGGGTATGCACAGACTGGATAACTTCCTGCCCTTAAGTGACTATTAATGTGTGCTTAAATCAAAGCTAAAAAGATACAGTTTAGCTAAAATCTGTTCTGTTGGGCATATATTTTAAACAACATATAACCTTTTTAAAAACTCTGATGTAAGTATGTAGTCCATTTCTCCTGAACACTTAAATCAACTTTATGACCAAAAGTTGCCCTGGCTGGTTTTGCTCAGTGGATAGAGCATCATTCTGTGGACTGAACGGTACTGGGTTTGATTCCTGTCAAGGGCACATGCCTCAGTTTCGGGCTTGATCCAGTAGGGGGTGTGCAGGAGGCAGCCAATCAGTGATTCCCTGTCATCATTAATGTTTCTATCTCTCCCTCTTCCTTCCTCTCTGAATTGCGCCCCCCTAAAAAAAATTGCTTAAGTTTAGAGAAGAAAAGTGAAACATGTCTTTATTTATGGATTGATTCATATAATAAAAATGACTTCAAAGACAGGTTCTTACAACTTGGAGCATGAATAATAGAGTTTATACAGTTTTTGTTTTGATTAGCAATTTTATATTTATCATACTTTTACTATGTGATATTACGGATTCCTGCCCTGTTATCTGGGTTGTGCGAGCATTATAATCACAATTATTATTGTTAGACTTCTGATCAAATGAGGAATGTGAGAAGAAGTCAGATTACATATAGTAACTTTCTAACAGTTTCAGAAAACGAAAACCCACATTAGCTAATGCCCAAATTACTGCTTTGATATACTGTGCTGCATTTTATAGAGGGACTACAGGCTTAATTTGTAAACTTGGGACTTTTTTCACACACAAAAATACAAACATTAGTTGAACTTCTTGGAGCCCATTTGGAACCAATAGTTTATTCTCTAGCCTTCTAGAATTTGCTGTACACCATAATTTAGGTAAGTTTTCTGACTATAATGAGAAAAGCAAAAATTAAGAGAATTCGAGTAGAATTCCTGTTTGCAAAAGCATTTCTAAAGTAGGACTTAAAGAAAACAAAGGTTTTGCAAGTCATGCACATAACCATTTGTCATCTTTCATTTATCACCAAGATATTCCTAATGAATCACATTCCAGACTAACCACTGACTCCTTTTGTTCCTTCAGTGAAGGAGTGTAGCAAACAAATGTTTTCCCAGTGAATCAGTACAGGATTCTTGATTTTATTACCTTTGCCCTAAACTTTCCAGACAAAACTAATTGGAAATTTTGCCTTTGGGATCTCACTTGACTTCTCTGTATGGATGATGGATTAGGTTATGAATTGACATTACAGATGTTATGCAAACAACTCCAGTCTTCAGGAATGTTTTATCAGTTCTGAGAGCTGCCTAGGGTAGAAGAATGTCTGTCTGTCTGCCTACCTGCTCATCTTCCTTACAGAAATTCACACATACACATACTGTACTCTCAATGTGATACCATATTCTTCATCTTGATTAAAAATGAGGCTTGGCTAAATTAGGCTTATAGTGAACTGATAGGACCGTTTTAAGTTTTTACTTGCTGAGAAATGTCTCTGAAAGTAAGGGCCCTACAATAAAGTTCAAAAGACAGGCAACATTTATTTTTTCATGAAGCAGCAATGCACACACTAGTTTGTCATTTTACTAAATATAATTTTTTTCAAGTTAAAATACTTTTTCACCAATACCTGTATCTGCTCTTATTAGAAATCATATCCCTGGTCTAACTATGGATTTGCTCTCACCCAGACATAGTCTTGCCTGGCCAAGCACTACATCTTTTATCCTGGACAGGCAGAATTATTCCATTATGAAAGCTTTGGAAAATATAATGTAATACAGCTCATGAGACTGGATACATAAGGCTTTGAACTGAAGCAAAACCAGATGTTCGATATGTCACAAATAACTGCAGTGATCTTGTTGAGTTGACTTCACTTAGAATGACTATACTGAATTACTCCCCACTCCCAATAATGGGCCCTAAAGCCTGTCACTCTGATAAGCGTATAACATTTTGTCACGATCCTAAAGTTCAACCTCCTGATCACTAAAGGGAACCTCCATTGACAGTAATTAGGAACTCTCAGAAGTTCTGTGCAGCTAGTGAATGTTACTTGTGACCTTGTTGCTAGCTAGGGAATTGATAGTTTTCTGTGCTGGGAATAGCAGTCTGGGCTGTATATAGCTGTTTGAATTCCCTTTATGACCACCACAAAGATGAAAGGACACAGTCCTCAACCGGAAAAATTCATCTTTGAGGACTTCTATTTGCCATTTTTCCTTAAGTACTCCTTGTATTGATGTTTACCTTGCCACATGGCAGTCTTTTTAAATGAGCATATGATCTATTCTTGCTGAAAAGAATATGTATTTGGTTATTGCTGAGTAGAGTGTTTTATATTGTCCAAGTCTTTCATATTCATACTGGTTGTCCGTTTACTTGTTCTATCAACTAAAAAGAAAAGGGCATTGAAATTCCCAACTATAATTGTAGAATTATTTATTTCTCCTTTCAGTTTTTGCTTAATATATTTTGATAGTCTATTAAAGGGTACCTCCACATTTGGAATTGTTTTGTTTCCCTGAGAATTAGCCCTTTATCATTATAAAATGTCTTTATTCATCTCTAGTAATTCCCTATCCTGAAGTCTACTTTATCTGATATTAGTGAAGCCACTCTGTCTTTTTTGTATTTTATAGTAGTTTATCTTGCCCTAACTGTTTTGGCTCAGTGGATAGAGCGTCAGCCTGCGGACTGAAGGGTCCCAGGTTCCATTCCGGTCAAGGGCATGTACCTTGGTTGCGGCACATCCCCAGTACGGGATGTGCAGGAGGCGGCTGATCAATGTTTCTCTCTCATCGATGTTTCTAACTCTCTATCCCTCTCCCTTTCTCTCTGTAAAAAAATCAATAAAATATATATTTTTTAAAAAGTAGTTTATCTTGCCCTGGCTGGTTTGGCTCAGTGGATGGAGCGTCGGCCTGCGGACTCAAGGGTTCCGGGTTCAATTCTGGTCAAGGGCATGTACCTTGGTTGAGGGCACATCCCCAGTTGGGAGTGTGCAGGAGGCAGCTGATCAGTGTTTCTGGCTTTCTAGCCCTCTCCCTTCCTCTCTGTGAAAAATCAATAAAATGTATTTAAAAAAAAAAAAAGTAGTTTATCTTTTCATTTATTTAGTGTACTTTTGGGTCTAGGTGTTTAACATGATTTATGCACAGCATGTACTGAGGTCTTGCTTTTTAATCCAGTCTAAACACTCTGCTTTTTATTTGTGCGTTTGGTACATTCATAGTTAATGTAGTTATCAATATGAATGGGTTTAAGTCTACCCTCAGAATGTTTCTCCCACTTATTTTTTATTTTTCTTTCCCTACCTTCTTTGGATTGAGCATTTTTAAAGTATATATAATGTAACCACCTTACAATAGTATATTCTTTTATCCTTCGCATACTTTATGCTCTTGTCATATATTTTACTTTACACATATCATCTTTTTTGCTCTAAACAACCAGTTATTTTTTAAAGACATTTTAAAATGAGGAAGGGTCTTCCATGTTCTTAGTGCTCTTCACTCCTTTGTGTACATGAAAGTCTCCATCTGGTATCACTTTTCTTCTGAGAATTTCTTTTAACATATATTATAGTGCAGATCTACTGGAACAAATTCTTTTGCTTTTTTTTTGTTTGAAAATGTTTTTATTTCTTCTTTTTTTGCTTTTGAAATATATTTCCCATGGATTCTAAATTGACAAGTTTTTTTTCCCTTTAAACATTTTAGAGAAATTTTCCCATTGTATTTTGGTTTGAATTATGTCTGATAAGGCTTATCTATATTTTCCTATAGATAGTGTGTTATTTTTATCCCCTCTGATTGCTTTAAGATTTTCTTGTTATTACTGAGTTCTAGCAATTTAATGTGATATGATCATGATTTTCGGCAGTTTGATGTGTTTTATTTTTTTTTCTCTTGATCCTAACTAATTGGTTGAGTTATTTTAGAGCAATGAGCTGATTGATTGAAGTTTTTCATCAAATCTTGAAAACAGTTGACTATTTCTTCAAGTACTTTTTTTTTGCATATAATCCTCCCACACAACACACACCTTTTCCTAAGATTTCGATCACATGTATGTCAAACTGGTGTTATTTAATAAGTTATGGAGGTTAATTTCTTTCATATCCTTCACTCTCTGTTTGAATACTTTCTATTTCCCTGTCTTCAAGTTCTTTATATTTTTTTCTGCAGTTGATAATCTGTCTAATGAATTTTTTTATTCGGATATTATCGTTTTCATTTTGTTCTTTTTTATATACTAGAGGTCCAGTGCACAAAATTCGTTCAAGGGGTTGGCCCTTGCAGCCCTGGCTTTATCCGGAAGGTCTTCTAGATAGTCATTCTGCTGTTCTGTCTAATTAGCATATTAGCTCTTTATTATATAGGATTCCATTTCTTTCCTCTTCTTAGCAAGACCACCATGCTGTGCATGGGCTCCTCCTCTTTGGACTGTAGATTTTACTGTCAGGGTGTATCTACAAATCAAGAGCCAGAGTCATCATAGGTTATCCTCATTTGTAGCCTTTCTCTCGGCAGCCGGAAGTCCTGTGGTGCAGTGTCTAAAAAGAAGTGTTCCATATATTTTTGTGCAGTTTTCTAGTTGTTTGCTATAGGAATGGAAGTCTGTACCAGTTACTTCATGATCTGAGGTGGAAAACCTTCAGCCACAGCCCAGGATCTGTAGCCAATACATATGAATACCTGCATGCTCCCATAAAAACTGTGACATTGTGTTATTTTTATGATTGTGGTGGTTCTGTCCAGGTAGTCTTTTCTTCTTATGCTATAACTGTTTGTTTGTTCCCATTTTTCACCATTTAGTATGATTAAAATGTGATTCTTTCATATTTGATACATAGTAATAGGACTTGTAAGTTTTAGAAAATACACTTAAAAGGTAGTTTGAATATATTATTACTTTTAAAATGCTTCTAATCAAGAATTTTTCTTTTTTGGTTTTTGTTTTTTTCATGTAACTAATATTTCAGTCAAGTTGGTTATATTTAGGAACTAAAATGTAAGGTATAGACTAAATGGACTTTTGAGAATGAACAAAAGGCAAGAAGCTAATTTATTTGTGTTCATTTTGTCTGGGAACCACCACATCTGCCTCTAAGGCTGAGTAATCATGACTTACTAGTGTGGTTATGGAAAATATATATCAGGTTAGTTGTGTGAATGAACTGTCCTTTCTTTAGGGAAAAAAATTCTCATCAGATTGCTGAAAATGTCCCTTTTTAGACTCAGAAATCTCATTATTTTATCTGCTAGCAAAGTTCAGTTTTTGTTCATTTCTAGAACTCAGGGGTAGACTGTTCCTGCAATCTATAGGGGACAATTGTATAGAGATATCATGGGAAAACTTGAATTTTTTCTGTTTTGCTTATATAACATTTCTCTTTTGTGTTTTTAAACAATAAAGGTGAAAGTTACAATTTTTCCTTAAATTACATCTAATGCTTAGTTATAAGTGTACAGTGAGAACTTTTTACTGATTATTCAGTGATTCTGAATTCCCCAAACTTTAAACTTGGTATATTATTTTTTACGTTTACAAAATAGTCTCCCCCCCCCCTTTTATGAAATCTCTATGCACATAGTATTCAGAGGAGCAGTTGTAGATTTCATGGCTAATAACATTTGTTAAGACCTGAATACTCAAAAGCGTTCTTTTAAAAAACATACTAAAATTATTTTTAAAACTTGAATATTACTATTTATGTAGATTTCTATGAATTAAAATTTAAGAAAAAGAGGAACCAACTGAAAAATTCTTCACATAGGTTCAGAAAAACCTAATAACTAATTGATTCAGTGCTAAGAGTAGACATTCATTTCTTGGATTTTATTTGAACAAAAAATACCTATTTCATTTAGGGACAAATGTAGCTTAGATTTATGAATAACTTTTTTCACATTAACATGCAACAAAAATTTTTGTTTTATATAACCTTTTATCTTGATAGCAGTAGGAGTTCTTTAGTGTCTTATTTTTTCAGTGAATCTTAAGCAGCCTTTGAACCACAAATTCTTTCACTATGTGATTTTAAAGGACACTTATATACAGAGATCACTTACTGTATGTATACTTATATATGCATACACGTGTATCTCTGTCCTAGGATGAACACTTTATATGAATTGACTAATTTAAATCTTACAGCATCCCCAGAATGTAGATCCTGGGTATTTTATTATTCCCATTTTATAGATAAGGAAAGCAAGATTCAGAAGGTAAGTAACAGAGGCCAGAGCCTAAGCCAAAACATCTGGCTCTAGAAGTTAATCTTATGCTTTAAAGTGAATACTCATACTGTGGGTTTTAGAGCAAAATGTTAAGAATGTGCAACTTTGCCCTAACTGGTTTGGCTCAGTGGATAGAGCATCAGCCTGCAGACTGAAAGGTCCCAGGTTTGATTCCAGTCAAGGGCATGCACCATGGTTGCAGGCACATCCCCAGTAGGGGGTGTGCAGGAGGCAGCTGATCGATGTTTCTCTCATCAATGTTTCTGACTCTCTGACCCTCTCCCTTCCTATCTGTAAAAAATCAATAAAATATATTTTTAAAAAGAATGTGCAACTTTTAGGTCTTATACTTCATAAGAACTTTGGAAATTAGCATTGGCTTTTATTGACATACCAGAGGCCCGGTACATGAAAATTCACACGCTGGAGGGGGGTCCCTCAGCCCAGCCTGCCCCCTCTCACAGTCCGGTAGCCCTTGGGTGGGAGGCCACCCAGCGATCAGGGGGAAGCAATGTCCCCATCACACCTCTGCTGCTGCCACTGCCAGCAGCGCAAGCCTTGCTGGCCTTGGTTACCTGGGCCTCGGCCAGCCCTGGGGGGCTGGAGGGCTGAGGGGACTGGGGGTCTCCAGAGACAGGCACGCGGCAGGGCTGAGGGGACTGGGCACCGCCATCTTGTGGCTGTAGGCGCCACCACCTTTGAGGGCATGGCAGTCAGTTAGCATATTCCCTCCTTATTGGCTGTGGGCGCAACCATCTTTGTGACAATGTGAGGGTCAATTAGCATATTCCCTCTTTATTAGATAGGATTTGGTTATATTTGGAGTTTTGGGGGGGCTGAATAAAACCATAAAATGAGTCTAATTCTCTTGCCTTGCAGAAGAGTAAACTGAAGCTTAGGAAATTAAGTGACTAGTCCAAGGTTGCTTATTTTCTAAGCCTTAATTTACTTAATCACTTAATCCCAATGATTCCTAAACCTAGTCTAATAGAACATAACCTATTTAAATCTCTAAAGGAACTTCATTATTGGCATGCAGGTTCCCACTCCTACCTATTGTTTCTTTCTTTTTTGTTTGTTTGTTTGTTTTTGTTGTTTTTTTAATTGATTTCAGAGAGGAAGAAAGAGGGAGAGAGAGAGAGAGATTCATTGATTGGTTGCCTCCTGCACACCCTCTACTGGGGACTGAGTACTCAACCCAAGCATACTAGTATGCCCTGACCAGGAATTGAGTCATAACCTCCTGGTTCATAGGTTGACATTCAAACACTGAGCTATGCCAGCCAAACAGGAAGTTATATTTTTAACAAACTCCCTAATTGATTCTTATGCAGAAACCTCACCTCTGCATACATGTGTATTTGGAAACCCTTGTTTAAGGCTTTATTGCATTATTAACCCATTTTAATCTATATGATTAAAATATAAGTGAGGTAGTTACTTCACCAACTGTTTATAAGGACATAAAGTGATATTCTCAAATTATGCCTTAAAGAATAGCAGCACGAGAAGTTTTTTATCAAAGGGAATGTAACCTACAAATGAAAATATGGGTAAACAAAATCAGAACCAACCCAGGAATGATATGGTTTCCAGAGGCTAGTGTTGGGGGAGGGAGATAGACTGCAGAAGGGCACAAGGGAACTCTCTGCAATGATGGAGATATTGTATATCTTGACTCACTATTGTACAGCTGAATATATTTATCAAAATTAATGCAATATAGACCCAGAAAAGTGACTCTTACTATATGTACATTATCAATAATTCTGACTTTTTTTTTAAGCAAGTCAGGAAGAACTTTTAGGAAGGAGTGTTTCAAATTACCATCTGTGTCATTTAATATTTAGTTAAATAGATTCTTATTCTTTTAAAGCTGAGGTTTTTCTATTAATATATAGTAATTAAAGTTCTGTTAAAATAGCACATATATTGATGATTCCCTTTTCATTAATATTTCTAACTAGGTTTCTCGTATTTGTTTTACAGGGTCCACATATAGCTTCAGTTACATTAGCTGCTTATGAGTGCAATTCAGTTAATTTCCCTGAACCACCCTATCCTGATCAGATTATTTGTCCAGACCAAGAAGACATCGAAGGATCCGTTTCTTTGTGGAGCATCATCTCAAAAGTTAGGATTGAGGCCTGCATGTGGGTAAGATGTCTGTTCTTATATTTGTCTAAAGTTAATCTGTCTGTATAATTTGTTGTACCTTATTGAACTTGAATCCAAACATAGACAAGTCAGTAGATAATTAATTCATGAAGTCATCAGCTGCCTACTTCCAAGTAAAAAAAATCATTTAGAGCCTTTTCTATTCATTAGTGACATTCCAAAGAAGGCATGAAGCCATAGGTACCATGAAGCAATTGATGCCAAGTAGATGATAGCAGGGACCAGGAGTATGGATGATGCAACTATACTACTTTGTAAAATTTCACCAATGTTTACATTTGATAAACACACAGCAGGTGCTTATATATTAGTCTCAGAATGGTAAATGTTATGTCTGTCCCTAAATTTAAATACTTAGTGTTTATTCTTAGAGGACTCCTTTTATACTCTGAATTGTTATAATACTAAAGTAGGGTGAAACATTTCTTTGTGAACCAAGCTTTACTATAGTGGAGGCATCAGACTGTATAGATGTATATTGTGATCTTACTTTCAGTGGTACTGATGTTTTCTTTTTATTGTTTGCTTCAGTATATTTTAGGAAGTTTTTGGACTACATGTTCAGTGGCAAAATGTATTTTATCCCATATAAAACACTCTTTTTATGTGCTTAAATTTATGTGTGTCTTAAATTTTGTGTCTATCATTGAGGAATAGTTCATTTGCTCAAAACTTTCTATTATTTCAATTATTTTTTAATTCATCATTTGCATTTAAACTATATATTACCTGTAACTTTTTCACTAACAGTTTCTTATAAAATAAAAACTGTGTAAACAATCACTTAAAAATCTTAACTAAAATGAAAAGGAATATGAATACTATGCCCACAGAAGAGGCAGAGTTTTCAAAGACTAAGGGAAGTGCCATACATTGAACTTGCTGAATATGAAAGACAGGAAAAATTGTCATGTTTCCTGTTACTCTTTTATAAACACTGGAAACAGATTCATTGTACTAGTTGCCTGTGTTTTTTAAATTTGACCACATTAGTCTTTTGATGAAAATTTTTTTATTAAAATAACAGGGATACTTGGAACATGCTAGAAAGGGGCTAAGTATATAGACTTTCGTTTTATATTTTTCTTTTGTTCTTTCAAAAATGATTTATATAGCTGGATTGACACCAATGCCAATAAAGAAAAGCTTCCATCCCGACTGGCAGTGGTAACTGCCTCCTACAAACTCCCGCAGTGCACATTGTCTGAAGTGCTCATTTGGCCTGCCTTTTCATTCATGCCTTAAATTAGGCAACTTGGTTCGTACAGTGGCTTACTTCCCCAAACAGATCTTAAGCTCCTAAAAAATACAGATTGTGGGTTAAATTTATTACCCCTACAGCACTCAGTGTTAGACTTTTCACATATACAAGAATGTCAGTAAATACTGACTGCCTTGGCCAGTGTGGCTCAGTTACTGGATATCATCCTGTGCACTGCAAGGTTGCTGGTTCAATTCCTGGTCAGGACATATGCCCCCATTGAGGGCTCAGTCCCCAGTGTGAGGTGTCCAAGGGGCAGCTGATCGATGTTCCACTCTCACATCGATGTTTCTCTCTCTTTCTCTCTCTCTTTCCCTTCCTCTCTCTCTAAAAATCAATGAAAAAAGTACTTTAAAAAATAAATAAATACTGACTAATTGGCTGAATGTTTGCTTTTCATATTTCCTTTTTTTGACAGCTGTCTTGGGTCATATGAAAAATGTAGCACATATCAAGTTGTCTAAATTTGTTCCCTTTGTTCTCAACATTTATAAGCACAGTCCTTTCAACAAAGGGTGCTGGGAAAACTGAATATCCACATGCAAAATAATGAAGCTGGACAAAAATTAACTCAAAATGCATCATATACATAAACTTAAGAACTAAAACTATAAAAGTCTTTGAAGAAAATATAGAGACAAATCTGCATGATTTTAAATTTTGGCAGTCATTTTTTAAATATATTTTTTATTGATTTCAGAGAGGAAGGGAGAAGGAGAGAGAGATAGAAACATCAATCATTGATGAGAGAGAATCATTGATTGGCTGCCTCCTGCACGCCCCCACACTGGGGATCGAGCTCGAAACCATGACCTTTGGGTTCCTAGGTCGACACTCAACCACTGAGACACACCAGCCAGGATGGCAATCATTTCATAAATGTAACACCAAAAGGTTAGGTAACAAAAGGAAAATTGATTAATTGAATTTTATTAACATTTAAACCTTTTGCATCAAGGTCACTATCAAGAGAGTGAGTCCAGCTGAGTTGACTTAGTGGTTGAACATCGACCCATGAATCAAGATGTCACCAGTTGATTCCCATTCTGGGCACATGCCCAGGTTACAGGCTCAGTCCCCCGTAGGAGGCATGCAGGAGGCAGCAGATCAATGATTCTCTTTCATCATTGATTCTACCTCTCTCTCCCTCTCACTTCCTCTCTCCAAAATCAGTAAAAACATATTTTTTAAAGTGTGTGTGTGTAATGTGTGGTCAAGTATAAGATATGTAGCTCTTTACTTCGTTTCAATTCATTATTTTTAACTTTAAGGAAACTTGTCATAAGTTTGAATCATCTGATTACTTTCAGAACTATTGAACATTTGACTTAAGTTTTAAGAGAAGTTTATGTTTTAAATAAAATATGACAGTTAACTTTTCTACTTTTCGTTATGGAAAAAAATTTAAGTGCATAGAATTACATTATTAATTCAACCTATTGTTTGCCAACTTCAGCCAATATTAACTCCTGGCTAATACTGTTTTATATATTCCCCTCCTCATTCTGCTCTCAGTTATCTCAAAGCATAACCTAGATAACATATCACATATCATCTGTAAATATATAAACTATAGGATTTTAAAAAAACACCTAAGAGAAATTAGGAATAGTCTCTTCGAATAAGTTGAATAATTAGTATTCAAATTTTTTTGGTTGTGTTTATTTCTTTGATTTTCTTTTCACATTTATTTGTTATTGAAACTAGATTGTTTATCAAGTGTAGTTTCCCACAGCCCTGATTTTACTGATTGTATTCCAGTTGGTATAATTTAAGTATGTTTCTATGTTCCCTATATTTCCTGTGAGTTGATAGTTAGATTGAGAGGCTTGAAAAAAATTTCTTTCTGGCAAGAATATACTTCAGAGCCTTGTATATTTCTGTCATGAGGTGCAGTAGTGTCTGGTTGTCTTTTTTGTGTAATGTATTAGCACTATTATTGTACGTTCAATATTTTCTTAGAGGTTATAAAGTAGGGGTATCCCAATGATATCATTTTTTTCTTTAGTTGTTGACTGAAATACTTTATAAAGAGAAACTTCTCCTTATCAGCAATTTAATTACCCTGAGATATCTTTATATAGGTAATACAGGATAAATAATTGATCTTTCTCTTTGTTGACAGTTTTTAAAATAGTAAGTTGGTCTATACTAACACACTCCAAAGTTGACCAACTCTAACTTTTCTTTTTTAGTAAAGTATGATTTGTTTTGTTCCTTTATCCTTCTCTATACGTCTCTTCTCCCTTCTCTCTGTTTTTTAACCAACTATGGCCTTATTCTTGCTTCAGAACTCTTGATCCACATGTGGGTAGTGCAGTTTCACTTGGAGATCATTGATTCTACACATCGGAATGTAGCACTGTGAACACAAAATCTTTGAATTTGATTATATACCTTGGGGATTGTTTTCAAGGCATCTCTAGGCAGAGCCATAGGACGGAGCAAACAGAAAGGCCTAAAGTTGTTTTTTAGAACTAACAAATGCATTTTTCATTCACTCTGACTCAGGGCAGAGAAGGATGGCTCAAAGTTGAGAATTTTCCTGGAGGCTATATGCCTCTTGCAGTATTACCTATGCTGTATTTGAGCCATGTAAGTTCAAACCGAGTTCCTGATTCTTTTACCTTTGTTTTTATCCTTATATGTTGAGTTGGTGGGGAAAAAAATTTATCTTCAAAAACAAGAATCTACAAAGAGACTAAACCATGAGTCAGTGTCCTAAGGAAATATAAACATTTTTCCTGTGGTTAAAATTTATCCATCCTAATGTTGTTTTCTGACCACAGTTTGTTAAAAATTTTAACTCTGCACTAAAAAGTTCTGTTGGGATTAAAGCAGCATTCTAAATATCAGGTTTCCTAGAAAATATTTGCCTAATAGCTATACCAGTGAATGCTCATTACCAATTCATTTGAATATTTTAAAAGGGGGAAGAAATGACAATAATATAGAGTATAAGTAGCGCTCAGGCTGAGTGGCTCAGTTGGTTGGAGCCTTATCCCATACACCAAAAAGTTGTTACAGATGTCATCCCCATTCGAGGCACTTACTAGGAGGCAACTGATGATGTTTCTCTCTCTCTCTCTCTCTCTCTCTCTCTCTCTCTCCTTCCTTCCTCTGTCTAAAAATCAATAAAAAATACATATCCTTGTGTGAGGATTATAAAAAAAATAGAGTATAAGTAGATATGCAAGAGAACTAACATTAATTTAGTGTCTGTAATACACCAGGATTGTCTGACAGTTTTATGTATAGCATCTTGCCTGACATAGCTTTGGTCAGTATTGGGGCCAGATTCAAACTCATATCCTCCTAGCTATGTACTAGTATATGCTTTTCTCAGTGATACCTACATCTTAATATGCTTTTGGTGATATTGAAAAATATAGATTTGATGCGTTTAGTGTCACTGTGTTGAGAACAGAATCTTTTGTGATTTTTTTGGGTTTTTGACATAGGGTGTCGGTACAGCAATTGGAGAGTTGCCTCCATATTTCATGGCCAGAGCAGCTCGACTCTCAGGTGCTGAACCAGATGATGAAGAGTATCAGGAATTTGAAGAGATGCTGGAGCATGCAGAGGCTGCGCAGGTAAGAATAGTGTGGGGGTTGGAATAAATAGAATACTTTAATTATCCCTAAAGAGCTTATGATTAAGGTGAATTTGTTCATAGTTTCTTTGAAGAAGACTGCCAGTGTGAAAACAAAATTATACATGGTTTGGGATAGAACATTTGGAAAAGATGAAATATACAAGTGATTATCATCTTGATTTTAGAATAGGGAAATGTAGAAAGCATTGACAAGACAACTCAGTCTCAGCTAAAACACCTTGCCAGAAAATCAGGGTAATTTCATGTTGTCAGTGAGGTCAAGGAGATGAAATATTCATTGTCTGTTATGTGTTTGTAAGTATAGTAAGTTCGCATTTAACATAGTCTTTAGGTCTGCAACTTTAACAAAACAACAAATAATGAAACAATGTTGAGGGAAATGATGTTATTCAAGGACCTACTGTTTTACTAAGCAGACCATCTAATCTAATAAAAGTGTAATATACAAATTAACCATCACTCTGAGACCCCCTAAGCCACACCCACCAGCCAGTCAGAGCAGCTATAGGCAAATTAACCCAGCCAAGATGGCAGCCGTCAGCCACGGAGCTAGAGCAAACAGGAGGCTTCCGTTAGGGCAGCTGGGCCTCTGCCCAAGGCAACAATGTTTCAATTACAGAAGCCACGGAGCTCAAGCAAACAGGAGGCTTCATTGCCTGCCTAGGCCTCTGCTCAAGGCAACAGTGTTTCAATTATAGAAGATAAATAAACCCCAGAAACCTGATTCCAGCCAGCCTCGCTGGGATGTTGGGTCAGTGGGAGCTGTGGGCAGCCTAAAAACGGCTGGTCAGGCACCCCAGTAGGGACCCAAACCCTGAAGGGACTGTGGGCAGCCTGAAAACAGCCCTCATCCCCTCACCCAGGCTGGCCACACCCCCATGGAGTGAGGCTTCCCACTGGGGGGCTTGGCCCCCCTGCAAACAGCCATCAGCCCCTCACCCAGGCTGGGCAGGCACATCAGCAGGTGGACATCCCCTGAGGGGTCCCAGACTGCGAGAGGGCACAGGCCAGGCTGAGGGACCTCCCCCAGTGCACAAATTTTTGTGCACTGGGCCTCTAGTATATATATAAAAGCCTAAGCAACTGAACGACTGGTTGACCAGTCGCTATGACATGCACTGACCACCAGGGGGCAGGCGCACAACACAGGAGCGCCAGATGTAGGACTCACGGCTGGTGCGTGCCACAGTGGCATGAGCCTCTCCCAACCAGGACTGATTGAGCGTGAGCCTGGAGCAGGTGCAGCAGGGCTAGGATGAGCGGGAGTGGCAGGCAGGTGCAGCAGGTGGCATTGGACTGCCAGTTTCAGCCCAGTACCCACAGGCCACGCCCAGGGACCCCACTGGTGCATGAATCCATGCACGGGGACTCTAGCATCTAAATATAAAGCAAGTTAGAGCTATGAGCATTTGCTGTGCATGGTAAAGTGTCCTGGTATCTGATTTACCTTATCTGTAAAAACATATTCTGCCTCTCTCACATCACGATGCTTCTGTTAGGGCTAAAAATTATTTCTAATCCAGACAACTTTTAAGTATTTTTAATGCTTTTTAAATTCCAGTATCAGATTTGACCCTGTGTTTACTCTGAATAGTATGGAAAATATACCCTTCTTTAAATTTTATAGAAAACTGCAGATCTGGAAGTTGTTACCTCCCTAATTTTACATGCTTAGAAGTAGAGTTAGAACCAGAACTCAGAAGCTTTCCTCAAAGCCTGGTGACTCCTGTTCTTCGCTTTTATGTAAGGACTAGGGGCCCGGTGCACACAAATTTGTGCACTCAGGGTGGAGGGAGTCCCTCAGCCCGGCCTGTGCCCTCTCACAGTCTGGGACTCCTCAGTGGATGTCCTATGATGGTCCCAGTCTGCCAGGCGCCTTTTGTGTGTGTGTGTGTGTGTGTGGCCACTGGGGACCTGCCCCCAGCCGCATCTGAGGCTCCGAGCAGTCCTCCTGTGTGTGTCTACCTGCTGGGGGCCTGCCCCCAGGCACACCGTGGAGGCTTGGAGCAGGCACCCCCTCTATGTTGATCTCTCAGACTCTTGCCCTCCCCTGCATGTTGTTCTCTTTTTTGAGCTGTGGCCAGGGCTGGGTGCTGCCTGCCTCCCAAGCTTGCCTACTGCCCATCTTCCTCCAGCCAC
>PVJC01037423.1:0-17219 GCA_004026665.1 Murina feae | reverse complement strand
ATCGGAGCTGAGCTGAGGGGCGCAGCTTCACTTTCTCTCCTGCCGCAATGGAAAGGGCTGTTTACTCAGGTCCGTGAGTGGCGGCCGCCATGTTGGCTGGGCTAATTTGCATACAGCCGCTCTGATTGGCTGGTGGGCGTGGCTTACCCTGTCTCAGAGAAACGGTTAATTTTAATATTTCGCTTTTATTAGTTTAGATAACTGAGTTCCATGAGTACTGTCCTCATTTTAAAAGAAACAACATGGATCCATGAATATAGAAATTGGAAATGGAAAAATTCCACTTGACTGCCTCTATCTTAATTCCCTACTTAATTTGTAAGACAAATGAAGCACCTTAAAATTTTCAGAGAAGAGTGTGCAGCAACATTTGCCAGTTTTGGGGGGTGGAGGAAGTGTAAGTTGCTCCTTAAAAACTAGATATCTGTGTGTTGGGTTTCAGGGCAAGTTACTGTTTTCAGAATCCAAGTAGAATCTAACACCATAAAACAATGCCAAGAGGAAAGACGGGAAAACACACCAGTGAAGGAGCACCCCTGCCTGTCACTCCAGTTCTTCAGAAGTTCCTGAAAACCTACGAGAAGCATTGTGCACAGACACAGACGTCCGTGTGCCCTGCCATCAGAAAGGACTTGAAAACCAGCATCAACAATGAACAGGTTCTCAGGAAGGTGAGCGGATGGTTTCCTCTCCTCATTCTTCTCTGACATGAACTGACTAGAGTTTACTCCCAAGGAACATGGGTCCTCAGCCCCTGAGCCCTGAACTGGTGGTGCTGCGCCCTCTGTGCTCCTGCCTGAAGACCAAAGCCCGGCTCTGGTACCAAGGGCCTGCTCAGCATTCCTCCTACCGCCAAAGCTGCCCCTCACAGTCCTCCCTGCAGGCCTGCTGTTTCTCACACACTTCACTTCTGGAGTGGCCAACCTGTCCCTCCCCCCATTCTACATCTGGAAAGCCCAGCCCCAGAGCATCACTTCTGTCCTCACTGCAGGACCTCCCTCCCCAGCACTCCAGCCACCCCACTCGGTCCCTCCAAGTGCCTCCTTCCCTTGACAGCCGACATGTGCACATCATCAGGCCAGACCTGCATCACCCAAGCCTCTCATCTCACTTGGAGTGAAGTCAGCAAACACATAATTCTGATTCCAGAAGCACTGGATTTTCAAAACAATCTAATGTCATATAGTTTTCTGAGATTACACCTAGGGATTGGGTGTGAGGGGAAAGAGACACAAACTAAATGGTCACTTTTGGGAAGGCTGGAAGGGAAAGTCTGGCACCCGAAGACAGACCAGCCAACTTTACAACATTTCTGTCACCAGCGCAGAAAGACAGTCCCTGTTTCACTAATCAAATACCTACTGATTTCCTAAAATGTCAAGTGCTGAACAAGACAACACATTAAACAAAATTAGATACTTAAGAAAATATTGAAAGTTCATTATTTACGTGACTTCAACCCAAATCCATCCCACCCATATGTTTCCTGTTTTGGGAGGGAACGGGAGGATGACCACATTGCACTCCACACGAAAAGAATCTCCTGAAGTTCCTCTATAACCATCTCTCTTTCACCTAAACTTCCACTTCCCAGGCAGCTGCCCGTGGCCTCTCCCATCCCCTCTCCCTCTCTGCCTCCTCTACTCTCCTCTGCCCCCTGTGCCCTCCCAGGTCTTTCTACTTCCTGCTCATCCCCATGGAAGAGCTTCCCAGAGCTATCCTTCTGGTGGTAAAATAAAAACTGATTTTTTTCTACTGTAGCTTTTATAATTAGCTTCCACCACTAAATCATAGGAGTTAATTATAAATTTTGTGCAGATTTATAGTCCCTTCAGTAATGGTTTCCAAACATTTTAAATTACAATCACCACCCTGTTGCTCATTGGCCCACGCCCTGAAGGGTTGTGGGTTTGATTCCAGGCCCGGGTCAGGACACGTGCAAAAACCAGTCAATGTGTCTCCCTCACATCAATCTCTCCCCCTCTCCCTCCATCTCTCCCACTCTTTCTACAAGTCAGTGGAAAAGATATTCTCGGCCCTAGCCGGTTTGGCTCAGTGGATGAAGCGTCAGCCTGCAGACTCAAGTGTCCCAGGTTCGATTCCAGTCAAGGGCATGTACCTTGGTTGCGGGCACATCCCCAGTGGAGAGTGTGCGGGAGGCAGCTGATCGATGTTTCTCTCTCATCGATCTTTTTAACTCTCTATCCCTCTCTCTTCCTCTCTGTAAAAAAATCAATAAAATATATTTTTTAAAAAAGATGTTCTCGGATAAGGATGAACAAAAATAAATAAATTATAATCACCATCAGAAATACAATTAACATTCTGACCCAGTATATAAGGACTGGGGGATTGCTTTGGTTGGGTTCCATTTTGATTTTGAATATCATTAAAATAAAAGTCTCGTAAGACAGTTATTTCTTACTGCTTATAGTACATTCAGATGATTCTTTCTTTCCGGCTTCATTAAAGAAAAATCAAATAAAATTGATTTCCTGACCCAATAATGGGTAGTAACCTGCTGGAAAAATCTCTGCCCTATAGGTCTTTTCATGGAAGTCTGGGTATGGCAGGAACTTCATACGTTTGTGTTGAGTGCACACCATGCACACCAATGCACCCGTCCCAAAATTAATAACTATTTAAATGTTCTTCTAATGTTGTCTAATGACAGTGTTCTTCTTTCACATATTCAGATGCATGAATGTCTTTTTATTGTTTTTGTTTGTTTTGTTTTGTTTTATTACTCCTCACCCGAGAATGATTTCTCCATTGATTTTTAGAGAGAGTGGAAGGGAGGGGGAGAGACAGAGCGAGAGAGAAATATCGATGTAAGAGAGACACTCGATTGATAGCCTCTCACATGCATCCTCACCAGGGCCAGGGACCAAACCTGCAACCGAGGTACATGCCCTTAACTGGAAATGAACCAGACCCTCAGTCCTAGGGCCAGCACTCTATCCACTGAGCCAAACCGGCGAGGGCCGGATGTCTCTCTATGATATCCACCTGTGGTTTTTCTCTTACTCCAGCTTGTCCTTGTAAAACCCGATGACTCCCAGCCACACACCCTTCCGATTTCCTTGGAACCTTTGCTCATGACAATTCGAGATGAGGGTTACACGCTGGGGGAGCAGATCTGCATCTGGGGACTTCAACTGAGCAACCCAGAGATTGCCAGACTCGTGAGTCGTGCACTTTAAAAACGTTTATTTGATTGGTCTTAAAATTGACGGTAAGCATATTACATCATGTGTTCCAGCTACAGTTCATTTGGTTGCTGACTGATACGCTCCAAAGTTTTCTCTTAAAAAGAAACAAGAAACAATGTATTTTTAATGAAACATTTCAAACAGATAAAAGTACAGAAAATGATAGAACTGACATCCTTGTATATTTCATGAAATATACTTTATCAGGGCATAAACATTGTAAATTTTACAAGCACAATAGCTAAGCTTCATCTCACTTCTTCCCCCATCTACTTCCCGGAGGCACCATCCCCTGCTTTAATGATGCTCTCACAGGGAAAGCTGGCTTCATGCCGCGTCCTCCTCTGGGCTCCCACACCTCTCATTCATGGACCTTTGGCTATTCCTCACTAACCTGCCCATCAGCACATTTTTCAGAAAAGTATTTTTTTAACACTCTCAGAAGAAAAGCTTTATGATGTTGGATTTGGCAGTGATTTCTTGGATATGACACTAAAAGCACAGGCAACAAAAGCAAAACGAGATGAACTGACTTCATCCAAATTCAACACTTCTGTGCATCAAAAGGCACAGACAACCGAGTGAAAAGGCAACCCACAGAATGGCAGAAAGTGATTGCAAATCACATATCTGCTAAAGGGTTAACAGCCAGGGTATACCAAAAATTCCTACACCTCACCAGCACCAAAACAAGCAACCGGGTTTAAACATGGGCGAGAGACCTGAGTAGACACTCTCCAAGGAAGATATAGAAAAACCAATAAACACAAGATGCTCAACATCCCCACTAATCACTAGGGAAATGCACATCGAAACCACAATGAGATACCACCTCATGTCAATGAGGGTGGTTACTATAAAAAAAGGAGTGGAAAATAGCATGTTGATGAGGATGTGGAGAAATTGGAACCCTTGTGCCCTGTTGGTAGGAATGTAAAAGGGTGCGGCCACTATGGAAAACAGTATGGAGGTTCCTCAAAAAATTAAAATAGAATTATCATACAATCCAGCAATTCCATTCTGGATATATGGCCAAAAGAATGAAAACAGGGTCTCAAGGAGATATTTGTACTATCATGTTCATAGCAACATTCACATTGCCAAAAGTGGAAACAACCCAAATGGACAGGCAAACGGAAAAAAATGTGGTTTATACATACAATAGAATATTATTCAGCTTAAAAATTCTGACACGTGCTACAGCATGGACCGTGAAGGACTTATTGTAAGTTAAATAAGTCGTCACAAAAGGACAAATACTAAATCATTCCACTTTTATGAGGTCCCCAGAGTGGTCGGATTCAGAGACAGAAAGAGTGGCAGCTGCCAGGGGCCATGGGGAGGGGAGAATGAGTGTTATTGATTGGGCTCAGAGTTTCTGTTCTGCAAGACCAAAAAGTTCTGGAGACGGATGGTGCTGATGGTTGCACAACAGTGTGAATGTACTTACCGCCACGGAACTGCGCACTTAAAAATGGTGAAGATGGTACATCTTATGTGTATATGACCACAATTTATGACGATTTGAAATATATAGCCAGAATTTTTAGTTGTTTTCATCCAGAGGGTCAGTCAGGGCACGCAGGCTGTCCAAGTCGGAATACAGAGCTGTCCCTGCGTGTTAAGTGACCCTTCACAGTTGCTGAAAGCGTGGCCCTCTTGGCGAGATGGCGGCTGCTGAGAAAGTCCTCCGTAGATGGCTGTGGTCTTGCCCACGGCAGGGCTTGAGCCCTGGAGGGACACGGCAAACCGCTGTTCAGGTCTCTGGGACCTGGCAGAGCCTGTTTTGCACAGACCAGCGTGACCAGAGGCAGTGATGTGCCTGCCACAAGGCCTCCTCTGTCAGCGGCAGCGTGAGAAACCCAATCCGGCACTCACCCAGGCCTCCCCTCATTAACGAGGCCTGGGGCACCGGAGCTTCGTACACCCAGGTCGAGGTTGCGAGTGCTTTTTGATCTCAGCCGAGGTTTAATTTGGAATCCTATCTCTGACCAGCCTGTCATTACCTCAAAAACCCCTTGTTATGGGGCAACCGGAGAGAGATGACCACCAGAGCCAAAGGGTAGAATTTAGGAGCCTTTATTGACCCCTGGCCAGGGTCTGCAGCGCCAGCACCCCACCGAAGCGAGGACTGACACTGCAGCCCCCACCAGATCAGAAGCAGGCTTTTATTCACAAAAACCACAAAAGGTGACGCACAAAGTTTGTTGCTCTATTTCTCAACACAGGATACAGACTCATAAGTTTTGGCTAGAGCATGATGATTTCCTTAGCTCAAACAGTAGTTGCAAACAAGCTGGGGCAAGTTGACTTTTACACCCTAAATCCTCCAGACCTCCCCAAGGCCTCTCTTAGGCTTAAATTCAGAATGGAGGGAATCCTCAGGTGGTGGTGATTCTAGTTGCTGAAAGGGGGCCTTCATGATTATAGCTTCCCTGTCAAGAAGGTAGGGATTTCACTGTGACTGGGATCATTTGTCACCACAAGAAATGACCTTGCCATTGACCCCTCCATTCAGGAACTCAGGGAGCAGGCGATGGCTCCAAACACTCACGTGTCCCCTCCACTCACGTGTTCCAGCTGTGTCAAAGTGAGCAGCACCTCATTCCTGCATTTGCACAGCCTAGTTCTGAGCAGACCCCAAAATCCTAGTAATATCTATAAGTATGAAAATGAATCACTGGTGAGAGCATTTAACTATGATAACTTTAAGTGTGAGATTGGCACAGCAGCACTTTTCTACTTTAAAGAACACAACCAAAGGAGGATAAACAGGTGTTGGTCAGACTCTGAACATCTGTGTTGGTTTGCTAGGGCTGCCATGACAAAGTGCCACAGACTGCATGGCTCAAACGATAGAAATGTATTTTTCCATAGTTCTAGAGGCTAGAAGTCTGAGCCCAAGGTGTCAGCGGGTCGGGTCTTCTGAGGCCCCTCTCTCCTTGGCTTGTAAATGGTCATCTTCTCCCTGTGTCTTCCCGTCATCTTCCCTCTGCACAAATCTGTGCCCGAATTTCCTTTTCCCATAAGGACACCAGTCAGATTCCATTAGGGTCATCCTAATGGCCTCATTTTACCTGAATTACCTCTTTAAAGGAACTGTCTCAGCAAAGATAGTTACATGCTGGATAGTTACATGGGGAAAGGCGCCATTTAGCCTATTATGACACCTAAAAAGATATGCTACAGTATATCTTATCTCATCTTAGAGACTCATCATGAAGCTTGGTGTTTCCCATATAACTCTTGTTGGTTTAAATAATACATTTGTGGGGGTTTTAAAATGTATTTTTATTGATTTCAGAGAGGAAGGAAGAGAGAGAGAGATAGAAACATCCATGATGAGATAAAATCATGGATTGGCTGCCTCCTGCAAGTCCCCCACTGGGGACTGAGCCCACAACCCAGGCATGTGCCCTTGACTGGAATGAAACCTGGGACCTTTCAGTTCGCAGGCCAATGCTCTATCCACTGAGTCAAACTGGCTAGAGCTCCCATATAATTCTTTAATGAGTCTTTATTTTTAAGGGAAATTATTCTATTTGCATGCCTCGTTCTCCTTGGGTAGGTAGAAAGTTATTTTAGAAGCAAGAATGTTGAGGTATTTAAGACAACTGACTTAAGTAACATGAACACAGAAAACATAGTAACTTCATTACATAAGAGCCCTTTACTTGCATTCTCAGGCTTCGCTCCTGGAATCGAAGGGGCACACCACCTGCCCACTGACCGCCCTAGAACTCATTGATTGCAAGATGGATCTGTGGTCTCTGGGGAGACTTGGGCAGGCTCTGCAGTTCAGCAGTTTGCATTCTCTTGTCCTCGATTACTGCAAGTACGGCTCTGACTGCTGTCAGCTGGGGGAGGCCAAGGCAGAGGGAGGGCAATGCCCCATTTCCGTGCGTCTCACCAAGTCATCACTGAAAGGAGACACCGTAAAACCTCCCTAGAGTTAATATTCCTGAGTAAATGTTAGCGTTCTCAAAAAAGCATCTATTCATTTATTCATTCTCTCAACAAACATTTGCCCAAGGCCTGTCTCTGCAAGGCCCTGTGCTCATTGCTAAGGAAGATGCAAATATACACAAGGTGAGGCTGCTGTCTGAGGGAGCCCGCAGGCTAGCAGCGGAGAGGAGACGTGCTCTTCTTGATTATGCAGAATGTAAGGTGGACTCTGAGTGTCACAAAAGATGCCCATAGAAAGTTTAGCGCTAGAGTGGCTAAGGGAAACCACAGCCTCTAGGGACGGTGCAAGGGGAGGGGACGAGCAACCCTGGGCCATGGAAGGAGGACTGGGAGGTTGGACTTCCCTGTACCTGCTCTGGACAAACTTTAAGAGCGCCTGCCTGGCCCGGGTGGCTGAGTTGTTGAACATCAACCCATGAACCTCTGTTCGCTGTTTGATTCTGGGTCAGGGCACATGCCTGGGTTGCAGGCTCGATCCCCAGGAGTGCCCTAGGGGTGCTTGCAAATGACTAACCCAGTGGGTGACATAGGCCTTGAAAGTCACTGATTGGTTCCTGTCATTTCCTTTTAGATTTGAAAGTGAAGAAATTGAGAGCATTTTCTCAGGTCTGGAGGACAACCACACGCTTCAAGGCCTCAGCCTGCGCTACTGTGGTCTGGGGCCACAGAGCGGGCCGCGCCTGGGCTCCGTCATCTGCCGGAGTGCCATTTGGTGAGAGGCGCCCCCGTCGCCCTGCCTGCCTCTGGGCGCTGTTCTGTCTGAATTATATAACCAGCTCACGACAGAGCCCACTTAGTCCCCCTCACCTTTCAATATGTTTCTAATCATCTTTTCCTCTCCTCTAGTTATTTTGTGTTTTCTTCTTCTTAATGATAAGAGCAAGATCCTCTACTTACATTTGAGATTCAGGGATGTGTTCAGTGCATGTCTCTGGCCAGTAACATGGCCACCAGGTCTATTTTTCATGCCCTGGTCTATTATTAATTGTGGTTATTTATTATTTTTTAATGAGGTCTAAATATTAATATTTTATTTTATGAGGTGAAGACCTCAAATCCTGATCTGAGAGAGTGGGAAGAACACCTAACGAGCTGTGCATTTGGCCCCTCTCCCAGCGAGCTGCACCTTGATGGCAATTACTTGCAGTGTTCCGGAGCGCTGGCCCTCCTCAGGCCCATAGCAGAGTATGCAGAGATGGGGGGCAGAGGCCCGCCAGCCACAGCCTCGCCAGACTCCAGCAGTCCCCCTCCCGCACTCCCAGGTAAGCGCTGGAGAACTAGAAGGAAACTGCTTTGCTACTAAGTGACCTTCCCAGTGGTCACTTGCGAGTCTGCTTCCTGAGTATGCGTGAGAGCAGAACAAGAGACCCCCAAAGATACTCCTGTCCGCATCTTCAGAATCTGTGACTGTGTGACTTTCATGGCAAAACGGACTTTGCAGACAATTCCTGAAAGGCATAACAAATATATATACTACAGTTTGTTGAAAGGTGATAACTGCCATCTAATATAATAAAAGAGTAATATGCAAATTGACCATCACTCCGAGACACCTAAGCCATGCCCACCAGCCAAGCCATGCCCCCAGCCAATCAGAGCAGCTGTGTGCAAATTAACCCAGCCAAGATGGAGGCCAGCAGCCACAGAGCTAGAGCAAACAGGAGGCTTCCGTTGCAACTGCCTGCCTAAGCCAGCTGAGCCTCTGCTCACAGCAATAATGTTTCAATTATAGAAGCCACGGAGCTGAAGCAAACAGGAGGCTCCATAAGCTGCCTAGGCTTCCGCTCAAGGTAACAAAGTTTCAATTATAAAAGATAAATAAACCCCAGAAACCTGATTCCAGCCAGCCTTGCTGGGACCTTGGGTCAATGGAGCTGTGAGCAGCCTGAAAATAGCCCTCAGCCCCTCACCCAGGCTGGCCAGGCACACCAGCAGGTGGACATCCCCCGAGGGGTCCCAGACTGTGAGAGGGCACAGGCCGGGCTGAGGGACCCTCCCAAGTGCACAAGTGCACTGGGCCCCTAGTGGAAAAATAAAACGTCAAGCAAGATAGGCAAGTGAGGGAGTCTGGGGAAGGAGGAGGGGTGGGTGTGATTTCCAACAGAGGGTTGAGCATAGGTCTCCTAGAAAAGGTAGCATTTGTGTGTAGACAGTAGAGGTGAAGGAATGAGCCTGCGGGTTAGTGGGGAGAGCATTCCAGACGGAGGGAATGGCCTGCACCAAGGCCCCAAGGAAGAGCAAGGAGCGAGCCGGGTGGTAACAGGGACCCACAGTCAAGGGCCTTGTTAGCTAGGAGGGAGCAGAGTAGTTAGGGTTTAGTTTTGAGAGGGACCCCTCCATCTGTATGGCAAACTGTCTGGGGGGGGCAGGAGCAGGGCATCCTTTTGGGAGGCTGTTGTCAAACAGGTAAGGGGTGTCTACCCAGGTGAGACGAGGGTAGTAAAGAGAGGTTAGCTTCTACATCTGTACCATTTCCTGATGTAGGGTGTGGGGTGCAAGAGACAGAAAAAGAAGGGCGATATGACTCCAGAGAGATAATGCACTAATATTTTTTATAAAATTTTTCAAAAAATATGTTCCTCCCTGCTGCATTCTTACAAATCCCAGAGATTTGGAGCTGTTTTACCGAGGGCAGCTGTGGAATGTGAAGAAGCTATGGGAGGCCTCGCAGGAAAATTCTCAGGGCCGTTCTTGGTTGCTTGTTCCCCTCAAGTCTTTGAGGAAATAAATATGAAAAAGACAGACTGAACTGAAGAGAATGCAACTTTGACAATGGGTGGGATAATTCTCTCTTCTGAGAAATATCGCTGCCCAAATTGTATGTAAAATGAAGGCAATAGTCAATATCTAAGTGTGTCAAAAACCCATCCATGCATCTTTGAACAGGCTTTTTTTAATCTTTTCTTTTTTTTTCCCCATACAGCCAGTCAGAGAGGAAGTTCAACTTTGAACCAGATGACCAAGTCATCTGGAACTGGAACTGTGAAAGCTACTTCAGGGAAGAAGAAGAAAAGAAAAAAAGGTATTTTTGTTGTTGTTTCAATTATTCCTCTCACTTCCTTCATCATGAAATCATTTCCTCTTTTCATGGGCTGTGTGTGCCTAACTGCTACATAATTACCCCAAACAGAAACATTCGAGAGGTTAGAGGCCTTGAAGAACTGCTGGCTGCTTATGGTCACTCTCTCAGTCACATTGATGAAAGAAACTGTCCTCAAGGCCGTTCTGGGCTGGTGTGTGAGGGATGCAGTAAGCAATGTCCCTGGTTCCTGCCCCAAAGAGCTTACCTTCTGGTCATTGTAGCTGCCTCAACTGAAGATGGTCATCACATGCCAGCTCTGGGTGGGGCACACGTGTGCACCTGCCTTTCAGGGGTACATTAGTTTCCTAGGGCTGCCATAGCAAAGTACCACAGACCAGGTGGCTTAAACAATAGAGACGTCTCACAGTTCTGGAGCCTGGAAGTCAAAATCAGGATGTTGGTAGGGTTGGTTCCTCCTGGAGGGTCTAAGGGAGAATGGGTTCCATGCCTCTCGTAGCTTCTGGAGCTTCGCTGGCAACCTTTGGTATCCTTGGCTTGGAATCACCCCCACCTTGGCCTTGGCGTTCTCCTTTTGTGTGTGTCTGTGTCCAAATGTCCTCCTTTTATAAGGACACCAGTCACATTGATTAGGGCCCCATTCGACTCCACTCTAGATATGACTTCATGTAGATTAATTATACCTGCCATGACCCTGTTTCCAAACAAGGTCACATGCTGATGAACTGAGGGTTAGGACTTCAACATGTGAACTTGGGAGGAGACGAAATTCAACTCAGAGTGTGGTTTAGAAGTAGGATACGTACCTCGGAAACAACAAAAAACAGCATCTGCCAAGGGCCAAACGTGGACCTTGGGTTCAGAGAAGGGCCTTCTCCCCCAGGCACAGAACTGGGGAGAAGTTTCTGGGAATGAGCCCAGAACTGTCCTGATGCGGAAAGAAAGAAAAGACGTCCATGAAGAAAGACCTAAGTGAGGAAGAAAGGCCTTCTCAAGGCAAGCCCTCAAGCCCTGTGCAGCTGGAACAAGAGGATGGGGAGGTGACCTGGCAGGAGGTGTGGGGCACATGAAAGAGGCTCTCACGTGTCAGGTGAAGAGGTGGACTTAACCCAGTAGACAATGGGAGCCATTAGAGTCTTTTGTCACCCAAGGGATCCTGTGCCTCAAATCAATAGAAACAACTTGTATTGAGTATATATTTATTTTACAGTTTCTTGTAAGAGCAGGTCATTTGCATGCAAAGCAGATGTAAACACAGCTCCTCACATGGGATAGATTCTTTTGAAGTTATAAGGTCTTTGGTTGGGGTGAGTTTGGCCTTTGGTAGAAGAGTCTACTTATTTCAAAATAAAGGGTCAGCTTGAACTGTTACACATCAGCCTCCTGGGCAAGGAGTCCAGATGGTTTCCATTTGGCCCAAACTGGAAACAGACAAACTATTTTTATGCTCGCTCCTTTGTGGGCAGTAGGCTTTGGGCCTGCTGCTTGGAAAGATGAGCTCACAGCACTGTACGGGTCAAAACCCCACTCAGAAGCCTGTCAGCCTTTATAAGTGCCCCCCTCCCCAAGTGCATAATTACAAGAACTTGACACCGTTACATTTAGCAGCCATTTATAAGTTATTAGAAGAGGCAAGGAATTCCATTTCCATGCTTCTAGAAGTTAAATGTCTGTTTGTCCAAGTCAGTCCTGTCTCAAAGCACCACTGAACACAGATTGCTGCACCAAGGTCTGACCCAGTAGGTCAGAGATAAGGCTTGAGAATTTGCTTTTCTATCAAGTTCCCAAGTGATGCTGATGCTCTTAGTCCAGGGTCTAACTTTGAGAACCACGACAGCTTTAGCCTCAGGAGAAAAGCAGTTTGCCTGTTTTTTTAATTTCTTTTGCTCAGTGAAGAAAATCAGAGGCAGAGTGAAGCTCCTAGCTGCCTTTTCTCTGCCATGGCAACCACAGAACAAACAGGGCCCAGGCCCATTTGTGTTCTGGCTTCTCTGTCTCTTCTAGACTCCATCTGGCCCACCTCTGAGCCCCATGGCTCTGTACCAGGGCTCCCTATGAGAACTGGGGACCCTGGATCTGGAGGGTGTCAGCACTCAAGTGAGTGACATTGGCTTGGCCTATGCCTAGTCACAGGCCATCAGCTCATAAAGGCCAGAAGATGGCTCAAGACTGGAAGTCACTGCGAGGTCATCAGGAGCAGTCATATGCAGTTACATCATCTTCCCTGAGCCCATTCAGCCAGTCCTGCCATGTCAGCCTAGGCCCCAAAGGCTCCTGGAAGACCCAGGCGTGCCCCGTCACCCACACCTGCTCTGCTTCCCAGCCCAAGCCCCACACCATAGCTCTCAGGGTTGTCTTCCTTCTTAAGGATTTAGGACTGGGAAGCAAAAGCCAATCATAAAATGGTCAGTCCACAGCCTGGGATTGTTAGACATTTACTAGAGTACCAATCCCGCCCCAGTGGCAAATTCACTTCCCCCAAAATAAGGCATTACTGCTCCTATCATAGCTACAGTCCATAGGCATGCTAACCGCACTAAGGAATTCAAAGGTCAAGTTCCAAAGTCAAGATGTAATCTTCAAAAGAACTTTATTGGTTCCGAACCAGGAAGTTACTGGTCATAACCCTGAAATTACTTTACTTGGGGTTTTATCCTGGGGTGATACCAAACAGTGGAAACCTTTGTGGACAGGTTCTAAGGTCTGAGGTGTGACTCAACCAACAGTAATTAATTAAACTTTGCTTCCTTAAGACCTGCAATCAGGCAAATGCACATTTATGTTCTGGTTTATAAATCTCTGGTAACTACACAGGCAGTCGCACATGCTTCTTGTTATTGGGAGGGGGGCGGGGAGCTATTTTAAAAGCTTTAAACCAAGTCTGCCTCAAGAAGATCTGACCGGACCTGGCATCCACAGATGACCATTTGAGAAGTCATTAAGCAAAACAATCTGATGCCCACCAGAAGGTGTGATGCCCAGCTATCCTGGCAGTCCCAGAAGAGGCCAGAGAAGGAAGGACGAGCCGAGGAATCTTCTCTGGGAAACTTCCGGTTCCATGAAAATTTATACCTAACCTTTGGATGCTGGTCCACGCAGGAAAAAGAGCCCTCTCTGAGAGGGATGAGAAAAGGCTCATCAGCTGGAAAAGAGAGGAAATTCTAGGCAAAGGGAGCCACGGGACGAAAGGTCCGAGGTGGAAGTGCCTGGAGTGGGGAGGGCTGGGCATGTGAGAGGAGTGGCCTCCGCCACAGAGTGGTCATTCGGAGAATGACAGGGATGTCACTGACAAGGCCGGTGGACCCACAGGCCAAAGCCACGAGTGCCATTGAGGAGTTAGACTTTCTCCTGTGTGCGAAGCAAGAGCCACAGTGCTTCTGAAGCAAGGCAGTGACATCGTGGGAGGTGAGCTTGGAGAATTTTACAACAGTGCAGGGAAGAGAGGATAAAGTACAGAGCTGAGGCTGCAGAGTTGGACGGATAAGAGCCTAAATGTACTTAGGAGGAGAATTGACAACACCTGGTATTGGGTTCAGTGAGGGCGGTAAGAAAGATTCTGAAGTGAGGAACAAATGGGGGGTCTTGGCAACTAACCAAAGAGCAAGTCGGGGGAAGCACAGAGTTGGGAGAGTTCATATTGGATCTATGGGGTGGCTTCCAGGGAACACATGCAGTTGATAGCACTATGTGTCTGATCCTCAGGAAGCCCCTGGCAAAAGGGGGGACACCTTACACACAGAGATTCTTCACCAGGTTGCCCCCATTCCAGTGTTTCAGCGACTTACCAAATCCAGAAACGAAGCTGGGAAGTGAGGCAAGAGTGCCTCTACAACTGTTACTTCACCACGCCACCCCGTCCATCTTCAAATGCATCTAAGAGATAAGTATTATGATCTCAGTTTTGTCAACGAGGCAATTTAGGTGCAGAGAAATTAGGTGACTTTCTAAGGAGTCACACAGCATTCTTTTTTTTTTTAATATATTTTTATTTTTTACAGAGAGGAAGGGAGAGGGACAGAAACATCGATCAGCTGCCTCTTGCACACCCCCTACTGGGGATGTGCCCACAACCACGGTACATGCCCTTGACCGGAATCGAACCTGGGACCTTTCAGTCCACAGGCCGACACTCTATCCACTGAGCCAAACTGGTCAGGGCACACAGCATTCTTCAGAGAGAGATTTTAAACCTGGAGATTCTGCCCGTTTACTACGCCTCTTAGCACAATTGGCATTGCTATGCCACTGCCCAGTTCTCTGAAACAGAGGGGAATAAATGAAAGTGGTCATTGTTGGTGAGCTTGTTTTTGTTTTAAAATAAAGAAATGTAAGATTAGGGGAGATTAGGTCAAGGTGCACAGCTGGAGAGCATCAAGTGTTACCAGGGGCTGAGCATGGGCTCACCTTTACTCCAAGGAAGTTGTTTTCCATCCAGAACAAAGGATTTGGTTCTGCTTGGATTTTGGTAAAAGGCCCAGAAGAGGAAATCACTGTTCTTAGCAGCACCAGCCTCGATCCCCTCTCACAAGGTACTGTGACTCACTGGAGGTCGAAATTCTGGAGAGTAGTTTGAACCAGCATTTTCCAACCTGATTTCATAGGCAGAGATGACGTTGTTACCTCCCTTCCCAACAGTTGGGGGGAAGTTTGGATTGTTCTTCCCGTGGGAATGTGAGTTGCACCAGGCCAATGGCAGACCCGGGAGCACCCTCCCTCTCCAATGGCACACGTTGGGGCCAGGCTGGCTACACTGGGGATGTAATATCGCTGAGGCTGCTTCTCCCCTTGCACAGGAATGTGGCCTTCAGCCATGGCCCCATTGGCCTTGTGTTTTATCGTAACCTTAACTTTTCAAAGACAATTATATTTGTGAAGAGGTTGGATAAATAGAAATATCATATTCTATGTATGTTCATGAATCTCAAGGCATTATTAGCTACACTAGACTTGGAAAAACAATGTACAGTGAGATAGAAATTTCCACACTATGATTGCACTCTGTTTCTATTATTCATGGACTCACTCATTTATTCAACAAACAGTTATTAAACACCTACAGTGTGCCAGATACTATTCTAGTATGTTAGCACTGTTGTATGATTCATGTTTGTCATTTGCTATCATCCCCATGCCCTGTATGTAAGGACAAATGAAATTTGGACAAAGTAGGCATATCCCCAATAAAACCAAAGGACAGGCTAGTTTTCATCCCTCCCACTGTGTTTTAGAGGCAAAGAATTCCTGTTACTTTTATTCAATAATCCAGCAGATTAGATGCATATCCAAAGAAACCAATGGAATCTTTTTTTAAAACATACTTTAAAAAGTAACTTATCACCAACTCTTCTCTCGTCTCACTAGTTAGCATTCACTTCCTGTCAGCTTCCTGAGGGCAGGGAGTTCTGTTTCCTGTTGGATTCCCATCACCTCGAACAGTGGGTGGCACATAAAAGGAGCTCACAAATATTGCCCACTGAATGCACTCAAGTCCAAGACTCCTGTCTGGCCCTGGGGTTATGTTCTCCGATCAATAGATTTTTGTATGTCATGCAAAATCAGTGCAGAACTAAGCGAGCCTTTAAAATCCCTTAAACTGCCCCCACAAAACCACATGTAATATATGATCTCCAAGTCCCACCCGGTTTCTTCCTGGCTTTGGGACAGAGTATTGCTTTTCAGTTGAGCCCCAGGAGGAAGAAGTTGGTTAGTGTTTAGAGGGTCCTGCTGACATGAAACATATTAACTTCAAACACTTTGAGCCCCCCTGCTCCCCAAAGCAACCTGGCTTTGGGACTGGAGATTCAAACCTGCCATCTCACACTTACTGAGTGGATGAGCCAGCATTATAGCCACACTGTTTCTCTTTCTCCATCCCCTTGCTGTATTTTTTCTCTGCTAAACTCCTAAACTTGAACTGGTGTTAAATGTGTACATGATGCACTCGGCAGCACTGACACTGAATGTGATGCAAGACTGACAAAGGTGGACCAGATACTAGGACCACTGGCCTCAGTCATGCAGTCTGTGAAGGCAGAATGGTTCTTTTGCCTTTGAATTTGTCCTTCTCGAGAGCAAAGAAAATATGACAACTTTACAAGCTCTTTTAAAAGACTGAACCCCCGCCCCCCCACCCCCCACCGATTTGGCTCAGTGGATAAAGCGTTGGCCTACAGACTCAAGGGTCCCAGCTTCGATTCCGGTCAAGGGCATGTACCTTGGTTGCGGGCACATCTCCAGTGGGGAGTGTGCGGGAGGCAGCTGATCGATGCTTCTCTCTCATCAATGTTTCTGACTCTCTGTGAAAAATCAATAAAATATATTTTAAAAATAAAAAAATAAAAGACTGAACCCTGTGTAAGGGCTTTCACTTCCCCAGGATCAGTGGACAACTCATTCTTTTATCAAGAAAATCCAGAGACCTTGATTTTCTTCGTTAGCAAAAGTAAAGGAAGCAGCTGAGACAGCAAGATGGTGGCATAAGGTAAACACCGTAAATGCAGCCGTGAACAACTATTTCAGAAAAACCACGAAAAGAACACACGGACACCACTCACACCCACAGGAAGGTTGGCTGAGTGAAAATCCTACAACTAGAAAAGAGTCTGAGACTCAGAGGAGTGGCGGAAGCAAAGTACAGAGGTACGGAGGCACGCGCACGGGGCTTGGGGAGAGGGCTGGCGCCAGAGGACACGGTTCTTTTCCAAAACGGAGAGAGCCACAAGTTCCCAGTGGCTCTGAACTCCAGTTCCAGGCGAGTTTCTGAGGACCCAGACACCTGGAGAAGGGGGACTGACTGGCACCAGGAGGAAATCCAAAGCGGGTTTCTCTCAGCGTTGCTTGCAGCAATTACCGTGGGACACAGAGACCTGGTGTCTCTCAGCGCAGGGCTGAGAAGCGCCATAGCTATTTGCTCCGCCCTGCCCTGCAAACTCCCCGAGGCCCCGCCCCTCCCAAGCTGCATCAGAGGCTTTTGCATATAAAAGACTGAGTAGCCTAAGGCA
>PVJC01037422.1:0-17219 GCA_004026665.1 Murina feae | reverse complement strand
AGTTAGAGGTGATCAGGCCAGAAAGGGGGGAAGCTGAGGGCGATCAGGCCAGCATGCAGAGTGGTTAGGGGTGATTAGGCAGGCAGGCAGGTGAGCAGTTAGGACCCAGTGGTCCCGGATTGTGAGAGGGATGTTCCACTGCCAGTTTAGGCCCAATCCCTGTGGCTACATAAGACCTTCTTCACTTCATATGATTCTCATCTTATTTTTTGCCCAGTTATACATCCCTTGAGGGGTCCCAGATTGGAGAGGGTGCAGGCCAGGCTGAGGGACACCCCCCTGCTTGCACAAATTTCATGCACTGGGCCACTAGTTGGTTAATAAAATGGAATAGGTTTTAGGTATACAATTCTATAACACCTCATCTGTATATTGTATTGTGTGCTTACTACCCCAAGACAAGTCTCCTTCTTTCATCATTTATCCCCCTTTTACTCTTTTCTAGCCCCCCCCCATTATTGGTGGAAGTGGAGTTCTTGGGGTGCTGCAAGGAAACATAATTTCCAGAGACCCCCATGGGAGGATGGGGTTTTGTGGAAAGCTTTATTGATAGTGTAAAATTAAGGGGTTCCCCTCCAAGTTTCCATCTTTGTCCTCACCATGGAAGAAGTCCAGTCTTCAGCAGGCCCAGAATGAAGGCCATGGCCCAGAGTTTCTGCTCCATATTAAAGCACAGTCCAGTCCAGCATTTGGCTAGCTTAGCTTGTTTTCCCAGCTGCAGCCCACTGTGTGTGGGGTCCGCAAGGCCATGGGACATGTGACTGCTTAAGGCCACATGGCTATAGAGAGAGAACAGGTGAGCACACAGGTGAGTGAGGTCATGGAGCAAGAGAGAACAAGAGAAGAACAAAGCAGAGGGAACTCCTTGGGGATTTTAACCAGTAGCTTCTTCAAACTAACTAGTTAACTTTCTAAGATTTCACATGCTTTTGATGGGGTCCACCCCCTAGCCAATCCATTGTTCCCCAGGCTAGAGTGACAGACAAGCACCGCCCCTGGGTCACTCCAACTTCCACTGCACATGTGCCTATTCCCCCTTCATCCCCCAATAATCCAGTACCAGATGAGGGGAGTGTTTATACCTTGGAGGAACAATGCTGTGTGAAGCTGTACCTTCCTGATGAAGCTTCCCAGGTGACTATGTTTACAATGTCTGACTCCATGTGCCTTCTTTCCTTTATTAATATTTATTAATGTTATGATAACACCCCACCCCCCTTTCCCTCTGATAATCACCATACTGTTTGTGTCTATGAGCTTTTGTTTTTATTTCTTTTTTTAAAATATTTTATTGAGTTTTTGCAGAGAGGAAGGGAGAGGGATAGAGAGTTAGAAACATCGACGAGGGAGAAACATCGATCAGCTGCCTCCTGCACACCCCCCACTGGGGATGTGCCCGCAACTAAAGTACATGCCCTTGACTGGAATCGAACCTGGGTCCCTTGAGTCTACAGGCCGACGCTCTATCCACTGAGCCAAACCGGTCAGGGCTTGTTTTTATTTCTTAATCCCTTCACCTTTTTTGCCCAGTCCATGCGCCTTCTGATACACTGTCCTGACTTGTAAAATTGGAATTCAACCAAAAAATAGAAATTAAACATTGCAATTTCATTCTCCTGAACTTCAGTCTTCACTTAAAATTTTATGTCAATGGGTTTTGAATTAATAATCTGTTTCCTTTTGCTTTTTCTCATGGAGCACTTTGAGAACACTCTGATATATTTTCTTTTGTTTCTTTACTTGAGATCACTTAGACATGCATTTATTCATTTTCGCTAAGTGCTGAGGAGCCTACAAATGCCATCTAGTTTTTTAGCTTTGAAGTTTGATGTCTTAAGCTATAATAAATGGAAAATTTCTCTAATGGATATTGTTCTTTTAAAAAAATACTTGTTCTCTATTTTTACTTAAAATTTTGAAAATACTAAATAGCCACCACATACTTCTTTAATTCTTGAAATAACATCTAGTTAATTTAGTTATTTAAATCTCTAACAATCAAGACATTCAGAACTGCCTGAGAGATCCCTTCCCTCCACGCCCAGCCCTGTATTTCCCAGTTATTCAAAATTACCCTTTGTAACTGTTTTCCTTCCCTTGCCCTCTTGTTCCCTCCAGTTACTCTTCTCTCTCCTCCTGCTAAGGGTTTGCTTCTGAAGGGAGCATTCACACCACTCTCCCCTACCTTCTCCTTTATCCCATCCCATGAAAAATGATTTGACAAGTTCTTGAATGACCTTGAAGTCCAGTGGTGCATTTTCAGTATTTTGCCTGATGTCCTGGCAATAGTTGGAATTCTTGCACACTTCCCTCTTAACATACTCAAGGCCCTTGCTTTCAGTGCCAGCATATTCTCCTGGATTTCCTTTTATGTATCTGTTTGAACTATTTATGAGTCCTTTTTAAAAAAATATATTTTTTTATTGATTTCAGAGAGGAAGGAAGAAGGAGAGAGAGATAGAAACATCAATGATGAGAGGGAATCATTGATCAGCTGCCTCCTGCATGCCCCCCATTGGGGACTGAGCCCCCAACCTGGGCATGTGCCCTATCTGAGAATCGAAACATGACCTCCTGGTTCATAGGTTAATACTCAAAAACTGAGCTACACAGCTCAGGCAAGGGTGCCACTTTCTTGCAAGCTTTAAATATTGGGGTTCCTCTGGATTCTTGTTGGCCCTCTTTGTCACTCTAATGCTCTCTTTGGGTGACTTTACTCCCACGGCTTTAATTAAGATCAGTATCCCAATCTGCCAATTCTTTAGTTTCAGCCCACATTTTATACTATAATCCTTGGTTGATTGGCATCAAATGGAAATCATTTTAAACAAGTACTTTTCTTTGAAAAAGGAGATGACTTCCTTCATCTGAAATTATCCCTCTCAATAACAATTTTTTACTTAATTATTCACTTTTTGATGTGATAAAATATGAGCCTTGAGATTTATATAGGACTAGAGGCCCAGTGCATGAAATTCATGCATGGGGGGGCATACCCTCAGCCCAGCCTTCACCCTCTCCAAAACAGGACCCCTCAGGGGATGTTCGACTGCTGACAGGGATTAGGCATAAACTGGCAGTTGGACATCCCTCCCACAATCCTGGACCGCTGGCTCCTAATCACTCACCTACCTGCCTGCCTGGTCACCCCTAACTGCCCCCCCCCCGCCAGCCTGGTCACCCCCAACTTACCCCCCTTGCTGGCCTGGTTGCCCCCAAATCCCTCCCCCGCTAGCCTGGTCGCCTCCCACGCCCCGCCCTCCGCCAGTCTGGTTGCCCCATGCAGCCTGCTGTTCAGTCATTTGGTTGTCCCTCACTAACCCCTATGCTGGCCTGGTCGTAGGCAGCCATCTTGTGAGAGTTAACTTGCATGTTACCTCTTTATTATATAGGATTGGTACTACAAACACATATATTGCCTGCATAAAACAGGCAAACAAAAAAACTAAACAGTCTTTTTATTCTTTACACCAATAAAATGCATCTTCATCTTTTTTTGTATTGTTATTTGCTGTGTGATTAATCTGCCTCTGCTTTAGACATTTTAGATATAATGAGATCTTGATAGGGACTATTCAGATATCCACTCTAGAATCATGAGCTTTTAGAAGGTAGAAAGTACTGCTGAAAGCATATGAAGTCACATCATTTAAATGCTATTTACCAGCTTCAGCCCTAACTAGACAATTCACAAAGAAGCCAGCTTTATAGTTGGAGCCTGTGATTTGTTAGAAAATCCTGTTACAGAAATACCTTTAAACTCAGTGTAAGAAAGGTCAATACCTCAGCTCCAATTGCCAGTGATTTCCCATAATCAGAATACTTTTCCTGTACGATTATGGCTTTGTATTACATTATCTTTTTAACAGCTGCAAAAGACAAAACTTTAGTGCTGATTGTATTTAACCTTGGGTGAATGAATTTGGCAATATAAGTCAGATTAGTAATTGATAACAAAGGAGACATAAAACAATTGCAGTCAAGACATTTAAGTTTTTTCCCCCCAAGTAAGGATTAAAGATCATTATTGAATTGTTAAATAGAATATTTCCTATAAGAAAATCTATACTAATAAAAGCGTAGTTGGTCCTCGCACCCTCACACGTGACATTATCACAAGATGGCCACCACAAGATGGTCGCATGCAGAGTGGAGGCGGGGCCCAGTAGCTGCTTTTGCATGGTGAGGCTTGGGGGTCCCATGGCTCAATGCAGTGTGAAGGGGGCCAGTCCCTGCGTCTCTACTGCCTCACGTGGAGGAGGTGGGTACCTGCGGAGGAGGCAGGTCACAACAGGAGAGAGCAGTTGTGGGTGATTGGGCTGGCAGAGGAGGGCAGTTGGGGGTGATCAGGCCGGTCAGGGTGATCAGGCTGGCAGGGGAGCAGTTAGGTATCAATCAAGCCAGCAGGGGAGAGGTTAGGGAGCAATCAAGCTGGCAGGTAGAAGCGGTTAGGGGCAATCAGGCCAGCAGGCAGGCAGGTGAGTGGTTAGGAGCCAGCAGTCCTGGATTGTGAGAGGAATGTCCCAGATTGGAGAGGGTGCAGGCTCAGCTAAGGGACACACACCCCTCCCATGTATGAATTTCATGCACCAGGCCTCTAGTATTGAATAAAAAAGAACCTTAAATGGGGCATTTAAAAATCCTAATCCTAGTAAATGTAGAAGAAATGAATTAAAATTTGCTATTTTGTAACCACTATAGAAATAATTGATTTAGGCAAAAATCATCAATGGATGTTTGGAAGAATATAATATATACATAGTCCCAAAGCATGTTCCTGCAAATTATTTACTAATTATAAAGAGAAAGAAAATATCAGTACCATTAAAGGAAAGGAAAGCTAAGAACTTGACTGAAGAAATGATGGATGATATATGTGTGTGGAGAGAGAAAGCATGCAAGAGAATGCATATGTGACAAAATATTAACAATTTTACTATTCTTACCATTTTCCAATATGTTTGAAAATGTTTCAAAATAAAAAGTTAAAAATATCCTAATCCTGTAGTGTCTGCAACCTAGGTTTATGTCCTTTGGAGGTACCATTTGTTAGCCCTTCCTTTATTTTTGCCATCCACCAATTTTCTCATTCTTTGCAGACTCTATGTGCCACATCTTGGCATCATCTTGAGTATTTTCACTGTACACATGAATAATCTCAAACATGTTGGCATCTCAGTTCTTTGACCTCCTAAACTCCGGTAGCCCCTCCTCCACTGTACTTCAGTTGCTCACTCCCATATCCTGGCCCCTGTAGCCACTTGGATCATTTCCACCTCTGCAATCTTTATGATTATTATCCCATTCTCTGATCTCTTTTTAAAAAGTTATTGATTCTTTTTAAAAAATATATGTCTTTATTGATTTCAGAGAGGGAGAGAGAATCATTGATTGGCTGCCTCCTGTATGCTACCCCACTGGGGATCAAGCCCACAACCCAGGCATATGCCCTGACTGGGAATCGAACTGGGACCACCTGGTTCATGGATTGATGCTCAACCACTGAGCAACACTGGCTGGGTCAATTCTCTGATCTTCTTGATCTTCATTGAAACTTATGGGCCTTAGACCTTTCCCATGTGTGTCTGTCTTCCAGGCCCATCTTGTCTTCAATTTCTTCCTCATCCATCTTTCCCATCTTCTATTGGCTATTACTTGAACTAATTAACAGATAGTATACAGTAATCAAATTTTAGGTAATTTAAAGAAGTAATAGGTGAAATATTTAATGTTCCTAGACGAATTGCTGGCAAAGTTTGGCTACATCTACTTGATGAGAAAGTCAAGAATATTAGTGACTTGACTTGGATTTTTCTACAGGGATAATTTAGATTTTTAAAATATACTCTTATGAAATGCCTGGGTGGGCTCCCCCAGGCAAGGCAGATGTCTATGTGGGAAAGATGTCCTCTGATATGTGAAGGAATGACTCAGCCCAGGAAACTTGGGGTGTCTGCCTTCTGAGCTCTATCTCCTGAGTCCCCAGTCCTGGGTTCTGCTCACACAGCTCTAGTCCACTTCACCTACCTTCTGCCAGAGCACAAGGTGGGTGGCTCCACAGGGAATTTTTGTGTGTTGGCCCATTAAGAGGGTGCCCGAACTTTCTGCTGCCATTCCCTGGAAGAGAACACCCTACTTCTTTTCACAGCTAGATGTTATGTGGGTACCCTCCTCAGTTTGGTGCTCTGCTGGGGATCCCAGATGCAGGATTAGATCCCAGAGTTCTCAGTGCAACTCCCCCACCCCCACAGCTGAGATATCTTTCCAGGATTGCAGTTGCCATCTGTGGGTGCCTAGCCAGCCCTTTCACACCTCTGCCCCTCCTACCAGTCTCTGTGTGGTCTCCATCTTCGGTCCTTGAGTATCAGGTTTCTCTCCTGTGAGTTTTCTGTTGATTATTCAGGAAGCCTTTCCATATTTCAGTTGTAATTCCAGTTTGTTCCTGGGAGCCTGTCTGTGCAGCATCCTCCTACTCTGCTGCCATCCTGCTTTACTCTTAAAAAAAAAGAATTCTAGCATTTATTGAGTGGTTCCTATATACCAGGCAATGTACTAAGCATTTTATATTAATTAATTAATATATTACTAATACCTATATTACCTATCTAACATTCGTTGTAATACTTTAAGCAATAAAACAAAATAAAAAAATAAAAGAGTAATATGCAAATAAACCATCACTCTATTACACCCACAAGCTATGCCCACCAACCAATCAGGAGCAAGTATGCAAATTAATTTGACTAAGATGGCGGCAGCCAGGAGCTGGAGTTGCCCCGGGCAATGGAGGAAGCCAGGGCCCTGCAGGCCCTGAGCTCTACTCAAGGCTACAAAGTTTCAATTATAGAAGATAAACCCCAGGTACCTGCCAGGCTGGCAGGGGACCAAGGCAACAAAGTTTCAATTATAGAAGTTAAATAAATCCTAGATATCTGCTTCCAGCCAGGCACTCCAGTAGGGACCCGAACCCTAAAGGGACTGTGGGCAGCCTAAAATCGGCCCTCAGCCCCTCACCCAGGCTGGCCACATCCTAATGGTGTGAGGGAGCCCACTGGGGGGTTGGCAAGCCGGCAAACAGCCATCAGCCCCTCACCCAGGCTGGCCAGGCACACCAGCAGGTGGACACCCCCTTGAGGGGTCCCAGAATGCGAGAGGGCACAGGCCGGGCCGAGGGACCCCCCCCCCCGAGTGCACAAATTTTTGTGCATTGGGCCTCTAGTGTGTGTGTGTGTTGTTAATAGTAAATAGAAAGAGGTCATTTATTTCACTTCATAACTGTGCAGATGAAGAAACTGAGACACAGAAAACGGTCAATAGCTCTATGCAGGTTAAGAGCTTGGGCTATAGGGTCAGTGAGATGTTGATTCAATTTCTGCTGTCCATTTCCATTTATTGGCTAAATGACCTTAAGTAAGTTAGTCTCTCTCAGCTTCACAGTGTAGCAAGGACTGCAGGAATGAATCTATTGCCTGACCCTCAGTAAGTAGGACTAGAACACTGTGCTTGATGAACAGAAAACCACTGAAATGGGGGTTGGTTGGTCATGACAGTCACTGTTCCACAGAACAGATCTTTCAGATTACTGTCCAGAAGGATATGGTAAGAACATGAGATTTCAGCCATGGTACTACCAACTCTTTGCTTTGTCACATTGAACAAGTTACTTGATTTCTTCTCCCTGTGGTTTTTCCCTGTAAAGATTTTGATATTTGACCTTATGTCTATTTCCTGGGGTTTTCTGAAAGCTGAGTAGTGAAATGAGAGTCTCTGAAACCCAAGAACCTTGAGGGAGCTCATAAATAAACACCCTCAGATGATTAGTGTCTACTTGGTGTACCACAGCAGTACTAAACTAAACATACTGGGACTAGAGGCTGGATTTCTGCTTTCAAAACTCAAATTGTTCTAGTTTTAGTCAACTCTTAATTTTTATGTGCTGAGAGAAACTACAGCATGAATAAAAGGAGCCAGCTGATGTTGATTGCTCTTAACTAAAACTTGAGGAAGGCATAAGAGGCCATGTTTTAATCTCATCTGTCACCTGATCTCTTTCTTTGAAGGTACAGGATAGTTCAAAGGCTACCAGAAGAGAGTCAGTGTGTCTGAATAATCCACAAATAAGAGAGTACTTACCACTATAGTTGCCATTTATTTAGCATGTGCTTTACGTTAGTCATTTGGCTAAACTCTTTACCTATAGTATCTCATTTTGTCCTTACAATAAATCTATGTAGAGGGAGGTGTGTTCATTTTCATCCATTGCTTGTCAATTGACTATCAGGTGTAGAAGGTGGTGTGAATCATACTTCTTAATTCATTGTGCATTGTTATCATTGGTTTGTGCAAGACCCTTTCTTATGTTAATTAATTTGCTTATTCCCTTTTACCCATGTACCTGATGGTCACGTTCCCCATAAATAACCAATTATTATGTTTAGTGTGTATCTTTTCCTTTAAATATACTCTTATGAAATGTATATTGTGGTTTTGTGTATGTGTATTTTAAATTTATATAAAGTGGTATCATGTTATATTTCATTTTGTCTTTAACTTTTTAATAACTGTTCTAACTGAAGCACATTTTTTAAGACCCATTCATGTTACTATGGGTTTATTGAATCTATTGCTTCCACTTGTGGCATAAGACTCTATAGGTGCATCCACCACAGTTACACATTCTCTGTCCCAGCAATAGACAGCCGGGCTGTGTTGGTGTCAAGCTTCCTATTGCCACAAAGAAGCACTGTATTGCCATATGTCTCCTTAATGGACTGTGTGACAATTGCTTTGGGGTATATAGTGAAGAACGGAATTGCTACTTCATAGGGCATACATAGACTTTATATGCTTAAGTATTGCCATAGGTAAGTGCTATTATCCCCATTTTACAGATAAGGGAACTGAGGCTTTGAGAGTTTTAATAACTTGCCCAAAGTCACATAGACAGTAATTAGCAGAGCTGGGATTCAAATTCAGGTAGTCTTGCTCCAAAAATTTTATTCAATATTCATGCCATTATTCTTCTATGAATATTTGAGACAAGGACATTTTAAAAAACAACAGGGTAAATCTCATTGATTGTAGTTTTTATGTGTGTAGAACTGAGGAATCCAGGTGAAATGACTATTTTTTCCTGTGAAGCACCTTCTTTCCCCATCATAGCTGCTAGTAACTGTTTTTCTCTGACTTTTGTGTCCTGTGTGTCTGCAGCAATAAGAGCTGCACTGATCATCCAAAATTGGTACCGAGGTTACAGAGCTCGGTTGAAGACCAGACAACGTTATGCTCTTACCATCTTCCAGTCCATTGAATATGCCGATGAACAAGGCCAATTACAGGTCTGTTTTGTAAGCTTGTCTCTTATTTTGGTAAACTGCTTCTCTTTACCCCTTGTTATTGAAAGAATGACTGGTTGGGACCATTTTAAGCTGAGAAACCTTAGTGAAAGGCTTTAATAGAAGACATAGTGACATTGTCTTGGAACTAGCTATTGAGAGAGGGCATATGATTTGGGATGAGGATGGTGTTTTTCAATTTTGAAGTTCACACTTTTAAGAGGGCTGCCAGATACCTAGTTGACTAATAAAAATGGTCTTATTCTATTTTGGGGGACGTGTCCCAGTAGGAAATTGTTACTTTATGAAGAAAAAACAACACTTTATGGTGTTAAAAACTAGAAGAATTTCCTGGGAACGAACCCATGAAAGTTCTAGAAGAAAATATAGATGGGTGAGGAAGGCTTTTTTCAAGCTTGCGAAAAATATATATAAATTAAACTTTAATGCTTGTTGATGGAAAAAGTACTTTTTAGTAATAAAAATATCTTAGAAAGATGTCCAATGTAATTGTTAATGAAAAAAAAATTAGCTTGTAGAACAGAATGTAGAGTTTTATCCCATATATATGAAAGAAAATTAAACATACAGCAGAAATCTAGAAAAAGCTATACAGTGAAGTGTTTCCAGTGACTATTTCTGGGGACAGGAGCGGGAGTGGATAGGAAAGGAATTCTCAATTTCATTCTGTATTGTTTGTAGTTTTAAACAATCATATTTATATGTAAATTTATCACATTATCTTTAAAAATAATTAAGAATATTTCAAAAGTATCAAAGACATTGCTGGATTTATTCTTGGCAGTTATAAAAATGATATGCTATGATTCAATCAGATTTTCCCTCTGCCTTGATTAGAAGCTCACAGTGTGAGCTGTCCATTTAAGCACTGTAGAATGTAGTGATGAGTATAAATAAAGGTAGAGTGAGCTCTCAAATTGGTATGCTTTATATGCACACATTCTAGTTTTAGTACATTCTTTAATAGTGACTCTTTTTATAACATTTATTGAGATACAGTTCAGTTAAAGTGTAAAATTTAATGGCTTTTAGTATATACCCAAAATTGTAACCATCACCACAATAAATTTTAGAGCATTTTAATCATCCCCCCTCCAAAAAAAAAAAAATCTATAGTCATTAGCAGTCACTCCCCATTTCCCCTTATTCCCAGCTCCTAGCAACCACTAACCTGTTTTCTGTCTTTATGAGTTTGTCTTTTCTCACCATTTCATATAAATGGAATCACAGAAAATGTAATCCTCTTGTGTCTGACTTCTTTCACTTAGCATAATATCTTCAGTGTTCATTCATATTGTAGTGTATATCAGTACTTCATTTCATTTTATGGATAATATTCCATTGTATGGATTTCACACATTTTGTTTATTCATTTCTCAGTGGAAAGATCATTTGAGTTGTTTCCACTTTTTGGCTATTATAAATAATGCTGCTATGAATATTTGTGTGCAAGATTTTATGGGAACATATTCTCTTGGGTGTATACCTAGAAGTGGAATTGTTGGGTCATCTGGTAACTTTGTGTTTAACTTTTTGAGTAATTGCTAAATTGTTTTCCCAAGCAGCTGCACCATTTACATCCCCCCCCGCCAGCAGTATACGAGGGGTCCAATTTTGCCACATTTTTGACAACACTTGTTATTATCTGTCTTCTTTATTATAGCCATCCTAGTGTGAGTGCAGTGGTATTTCATTGCGGTTTCTATTAACTCTTGACAAACCCATCAACAGGGTTAAACTTACACATTTTGATATTTGTGTGGAAAGCCTTTCCTGAACTCCCAGACCTGTTCCCAGGTTGATAAGGTTCCTTAATGGTCACTCTTTATGGGAGACAGGGCTTGGAACAGTTATTTGTGCTATAGAAATGCAGGTTTTTGCAGATAATTGGTAGGCATAGAGGCAACCTCTAGGTGATGGTTGGAATACTGGTGGATTTCCATCTTTCCCTCCCTCTCTCTTTCCTTATTTAATTTCCTGAATATATTTGATATCTAAGAGTATCCCTTAACTCTTCATCTCACTGCCAAAAAGAAAATAAGAGATCATAATGAACAAAATTTAGTAGCTGAATTAGGTTGGTTTCCTAAAAGCAGAATCTGAGACAAGGATTCTGGTACAAGTGATTTCCTAAGAGTGTTCTCAGGAAAAAACTATCCAGAAGTGAGGAAAGCAATATTGGACAGGGGAAGAAATTAGGCAAAACTATGGTTTCTGGAGAAGCTTGACCTCAGCCTGATCCCATTGGGAGCTTTGAAGTACATCATGGTTTATCCCACCCAGTGGCAAGGGAACTGGGGGTCTGGGCTGTAATACCCTTGCCTCAGTTAGTCATTTTCTATGGGTAGCCTCTCAGGAGGACAGATATATGAAATCCTATGCAATTCTGGGGAAGGTACCCCTCATCTACCAAGGGCAGTCCTTCAGAGGAGGGGGGCAAGTAGAGGTGAGACCTAGTGCAGCTGGGAGATGAGTGCCCTAGAAGGTTAAAAGGGACTTACATGAAACACCAATAGCATTTATTACAGTAGCTATTTGGGGTTCATTAATTGATTAATGTGTTTCTATTTTATCCAGTTATCCAATTTCTTTTCCTTCATGTTGGAAAACTATGTGCCTATACGTGAGAAAGATCCAAGTAAGTAAAACTTTAGTCATTTGAAAAGCACTCATTAAATATTGAATTGTCCAATTCAAGGGATGTAAACTCTGAGGATAGGAGAACACTAAATAATTTAAAAGGTGCTCACCTGCCAGTGCTGTGTCCACTGAGCCAAACTGGTTAGGGCGATAACCCTTTTTATTTGTGGCCAGTTTTCTCTCTGTTGATGTGTGGTAATACCCTTATTATGTATTAAGTTTCTATGAATATTAGCATCTGTTTTAGGGCATTTTTATTTTGAGCTTTTGTACTGTAAATGCTTTCTTGTCATTTGTTTTAAAATAAGAAAAAAATATTTTTCCCTCTTATTAAGTTCAGGGAACTTAATCTAAAAAAAAAAAAAAAAGTCCACCTGTCTTGTCTATGTAACACCAAACAACTGTGAAATCAGTTCAGCTGGCTTTTTTCCTCCCTGATGAGTATCAACTAAATTGACCATTTAATCCTTTCACTTTCAAAAAAAACTGAATTAGGCTTCATTCAATGTTAATTTGTTTAATACCTTCTCTGAACCACGATTTATTGATGTACAGTAGTAGTTTAGTAAGGAGGATCTTATTTTTTATCAATGAAACTTTAGAAATATTTTTATTGATTCCAGAGAGGAATTTCAGAGAGGATTTCTCTGGGAGTGAGAAACATCAAAGATGAGAGAGAATCATTGATCAGTTGCTCAACACTTGCGATTAAGCCCACAACCTGCGAATGTGCCCTGATCAGGAATCAGACTGTGACCTCCTGGTTCATAGGTTGATGTTCAGCCAATGAACTACACCAGCCCGGCTTTACATGAAAGTTCTGTGCAGAGAGATAAAAATATCTTGAGTATTTCATGAAACAGATCTTGGGGAAAATGGTGGATTAAATACAGTTGACTCCATCATGTCTCTGTCTTCTGCATAGATTTCTAGAGACAGACAACATAGGTATGGTTAAAAAATGATTTTTAAAATAATCGTTTTTCACAAGCCATGTATTTCTCCTTAAAATTAAGATCTGCCTGTTATTTGAAAGCTAGATGCTAGACTTTAAACTTTTTTCTTCACTTTGGGGCAACCATTTTTTAAAATTCTAATTTAAACTGTTTATGGTACCTAAGAGCATATTTTAAATAATTTATTGAACACCCGTTGGAGTGGCAAAAGAATAGTGGTTTAATGGCATGCTTTGAGCTAAGTACATATGTATGACACTAATTAAAGTGTATAATGATCTATGGAAGCTTTTTGAATGGTGGAATAGCCAAACTTGAGGAGTGGGGAGTGGGTGGAAGTAGGTATTTTGGCATTTTCTTTCTTTTATTATTTTTTATGGTAATTTTAAAATATATTTTATTGATTCTTTACAGAGAGGAAGGGAGAGGGATAGAGAGTTAGAAACATCGATGAGATAGAAACATCGATCAGCTGCCTCCTGCATACCTCCTACTGGGGATGTGCCTGCAACCAAGGTACATGCCCTTGACCGGAATCGAACCCGGGACCCTTGAATCCGCAGGCTGACGCTCTATCCACTGAGCCAAACCGGTTAGGGCGGCATTTTCTTTCTTTTAGATACTTGCAATGATATAAAAGAGAGTTATTTCGTGCTATATGTCAAAAATATTTTGAGAGGAAATACAATAATGATGAAATGAAGCAGCATTATTTCTGCTGATGACCTAATGTTTCTGTTCAGCCTATGCATCAGAATTGCTTATGGAGATTCATAGCCACAGATGCCTGGGTTCCAGCCTAGGTATATTTACTCAGTCTCTGATTTTTAAAAAAATCTACATTTAAAAAATTCTGCTGGTGATTTACAAATATATTTAAAATTTTATCAAAGAAGGGACAGTGGCTTAATTTTCTTGTGTAAACTACATTACAGAAAAGTACACAAATCATAAGTATATGACAATAGACTTTCTAAAAGTAAACAAACCCTTGTAACCTGCACCCAGAACAAGAAATAAAACATTGTTAGGACCACAGAATCCCCACTGTCCTATCCAATCATTACCCACCCCCCATCACTATTTTTCTCACTTCTACAACCCAGATTAATTTTGCTTGTTTTTGAAATTCTCTAAATAAAGGGAAGCATAGAACTTTGAGTCTGGCTTCTTTTACATAACTTAGAGCATTTGTGAGAGTCATCTGTGTTGATGCAATTTGGTCATTCTTATTGCTGAATAATATTCCATATTTATTAATATGCCAAAATTTATTCATTCTACTGTTTATAGACTTTTGAGTTGTTTTCACTTTTGGTAATTTAAATGTTACTTACTGCCATGCATATGCTTGTGCATGTCCATTTCGGTAAACATATGTATTCTTTTCTGTTGTTAAGTACTCATTTTCAGTTATCTATTGCTACATAACAAACCATCCCAAAATTTAGTGGCTTTAAAACAACAGCCGGCCCTAGCTGGTTTGGCTCAGTGGATAGAATGTCGGCCTGCGGACTGAAGGGTTTGATTCCGGTCAAGGGCACATGCCTGGGTTGTGGACTCAACCTCCAGGAGGGGGCGTGCAGGAGGCAGCTGGTCAGTGATTCTCTGTCATCATTGATGTTTCTACCACTCTCTCCCTCTCCTTTCCTCTCTGAAATCAATAAAAATAAAAATAAACAACAACAACAACAACACCATAGCCATTTATTGCTTATGATTCTGTGGGTCAGGCATTTGAGTAGGGCTCAGTGGAGATGACTTGTCTTTGTTTCAGATGGTATCAGTTGGGCTCACTCAACCCATCTGAATGGCACAGGGAGGTCCAAATGGTTTTACTTACATGCCTTGGACTTTTTGGTGTTAGCTATGAACTTGGACATCTTAAATCTCTTCATGAAGCCTGTCTGTCCAACAGGATATCCTGAATTTCTTTACATGGCAGCTGGATTCCAAGAGATCAAAGACATAAACTGCAAGGCCTTTTAAGGTCTATGCTCTGGAACACACACAGAATCAGTTCTGCTATTGTCAGTTTGTCAAAGCACGTCACAAGTCCAGCTACAGATTCAAAGGGGTGAGGAAAGCTCCATCTCTTGCAGGGAGCAGCAGCAGCATTGTAAAGGGATATGGATACAAGGAGGCATGTTTCAATGGGGCTCATTACTATAAAGATGTACCACAACCCAGGAGTAGAAGAGTCCGATTATAGGGCATGCAAATGTTCAGCTTTATTAGATACTGACCGAGTTTTACAAAGTTGTACCAAGTGACACTGCCACCAGTATATGAGAGTCCCAGTTGTTCCATAGCCTTGCCAACACTTGTAATTGTGTCTCCTTTTCATTTTAACCATTTGGTGAGTATGTAATGGTATCACATTTCCACTTTAATGTGCATTTCCCTGGTAAGCAGTGAAATTGCTCACTATTTTTGCGTGTTTATCAGTCACATGCACATCCTGCTCAGTGAAGTGCCTGATCCAGTTTTTTGCCTATCTTTTTCTTAGCAATTTATGTGACCTTTCTAAGTATTCTAATTATAAGAATATTGATTTTTGTTAGGTGAATGTATTGCAAATATCTTCTCCTAGTCTTTGTCTTTTATTACCCCATCCCAGTCTTTAAACGGTGTTTTTTGATTAACAGAATTTTTTTTTATTTCATTGTAGTACAATTTTTTTTTTCTTTATGATTAGTGGTTTCTCTATCCTGTTTAAGAAATCATATATATATTGTCCCCCAAAACTGTATACACACACTTTGAATGGTATACATTTTGGGAGATACTCTGTATGTACACACATACAGACAGACAGACACATACACACACATGCACACACACATTCATTTGTACAAAAATGCAGACTAAACCTACAGGATAAACACGAAAGTAATGACATTGTTTACCTACAGGTGACCTGGGAGATGGGTGGGAGCAGGAAAGAAGGAATGGGAGAATGAGGATTGGGTAGAGGGATGAGGGGAGAGTGACATGTCTCTGAGTGTACCTTTTTGTAGTTCTGACTCTTAAAACCATGATAATGTTTCACATCCCTAAAAATATAATTAAAAGCAGAAAGTGTACTATATGTGTGTGTATGTTTCCAAAATGGGATACACACTATGACAAATGAACATGACTGTATTACAAATGATAACATAATCACCTGAAGGAGGCAGGGAAGAAAATGTTATTTTCCAAGTAACATTGGAAAATAGCATTTTAACCATAACACCTTGATAAGGTTTAATTTTTACTTATTCTGCATGGGTTTTACTGAGCTTCTTGGTATCTAAGTTTATATTTTTTGTCAGATTTAGAAAATTTCCATCCATTAATTATTTAAAATGTGTTTCTTTTAAAATCTAAACATATTTTTCTTTGTGAAACCTTCTTCCTTTAAACTTAGAAGGCCCAGAAATATTTAAAATGTGATTGCTATGCCTGTATTTTTAGATTTTTTAATGGTTTGACTTTTAAAAAATTTAACACTTTATAAATTTTGAATGTTTTCATATTAAACTACAAAAGGAAATTTTGATGCCTAGTGATTGAGAACAATTAAAAAATACAACTACAAAGAAAATTTAAAATTAGTTAACCAATTTTTCCTAGACATTCATAATTTATCTTTTCACCATGATTTGTAGTACCTCCTTCATAATATATTTATTTTAAAAATGTGTAATAAGACATATTTCTGAGCCATCTATTCTCTTATACATCTCTCAATTATAGAGTGCTAGAATCATATTGGTTTAATTATTGTATATAACAGAAAAAGAAATTTATAAGATTGCTGCTGTAGGTTGATTTCATTTAAATATTTTTCCGGCTTTATTGAAATACTAGGGGCCCGGTGCACAAAAATTTGTGCACTCGGGGTAGAGGGAGTCCCTCAGCCCGGCCTGTGCCCTCTCACAGTCTGGGACCCCTCAGTGGATGTCCTATGATGGCCCTAGTCTGCCAGGCGCCTTCAGTGTGTGTGTGAGTGTATGTGTGTGTGTGTGGCCACTGGGGACCTGCCCCCAGCTGCATCTGAGGCTCAGAGCAGTCCTCCTGTGTGTGTCTACCTGCCGGGGGCCTGCCCCAGGCACACCGTGGAGGCTTGGAGCAGGCACTCCCTCTATATTGATCTCTCAGACTCTTGCCCTCCCCTGCATGTTGTTCTCTTTTTTGAGCGTGGCCAGGGCTGGGTGCGGCCTGCCTCCCAAGCTTGCCTACTGCCCATCTTCCTCCAGCCACCAGAAAGCAGGGAAAACCC
>PVJC01037421.1:0-17147 GCA_004026665.1 Murina feae | reverse complement strand
CTAGTGGAGGCAAAAGCTGTCTCAATTGTGGTTTTAATTTGTATTTACCTGATAACTAATGATATGGAGCACCTTTTCATGTACTTCTTGATCATTTGTATATTTTCTATAATAAAGTAGCTATTTGATGTTTGAACTTTTTTATATTGAGTTGTTTTTTATGTATTTATTTGTAGAAGTTTATTGGTTCATAGCGTGTATGTGTGTTTGTGTGCGCACACTTTCACTTATTATGGATACATGTCTTTTATCTGACAGATTATGTGTTGTGAATAGTTTAACCCAGACTATGATTTGCCTTTATATTTTCTTAATTGTGTCTTTGGATGAGCAGAAATTTTGAGTTTTGATAAAACCCAATTTATCATATCTTTCCTTAGTGCTTTGTGTCCTCTCTATGAAATATTTGCCTGCCTGTAAAATGCAAAAATAATATACTGACATTTTCTCTAGAATTTTAATAGTGTTCACTTTTATGTTATATTTATTATTCATTTGTAATTAATGTTTCCATATAATGTTAAGTTGGATTTAGCTGTATTTTTCCATATGTCTATCCAGTTATTCCAGTAACATTTTTTGAAGATTTCTCTTCCTCGTTGAATTGATTTGATATCTTTGTCAAAAATCATCTGACTGTATATTATGAATCTCTTTCTGGTCTCTATATTGTGTTACATTGGTATATCTGTCTCTCCTTTCACCAAAATCTCACTTTCTTGATTATTGTAAGTTAATGTTAAATATTCAAACCAAATAATGTGAGTTTTCCAAATTTATTTTTTCCAAAATTATTTTGCCTTATCTGAATTCACAAATTTGGGACCAATTCATTTATTTTTTTTAAAGCCTGTTAAAATTCTAATCATGTTGAATCTAGATGTCAACTTAGAGAGACTTGACTTCTTAAAAATATTCAGTCTAACAATTTATGAGTATGATATATCTCTTCATTTATTTACATCTTTAATTTCTTTCAATAATACTTTATAGCTTTTAGTGTAGAATGCTTACATATCTCTTGATAAAATTATCCTTAAGTATTTAATACTTTATAATGTTATTGCATATGCAATTTTCATTTTATTTTTCAATTATTTGCTGCTATTATATAAAAATAGCATTTACTTTTATATATTAAAAATAGCATTTACTTTTATAGTCTTGTTACTTTCCTAAATTAATGTGTTAGTTCTAGTAATTGTTTGTAGGTGCTCCAAAATGTTATACTTAAACAATTGTGTCATCAATAAATAAAGACAATTATTTTTCTTTCTACCCAATCTTTATGCCCTTTATTTATTTTATTTAACTTTTTTCATTGGCTGTGATCTTCAATACAATATTGATTGAAAGTATGCATCCTTGCCCCAGTCTTGATTTTAGGGGAAGAACACTCACTTTAAACATTATGTTAGCTATGTTTAAATAGTATACTTACATACCTAATATAATGTTGATCCCTTATAGGTTTCCTTTGTCAGATTAAGAAAGGTTATTTTTTTAAATATATACTTTTATTGATTTCAGAGAGGAAGGGAGAGGGAGAGAGAGAGAGAAATATCAATGATGAAAATCATTGATTGTTGCTTTCTTCACACCTCCCTACTGGGGCTGGAGTCCGCAACCCTGGCATGTGCCGAATAGAACCAGGACCCTTCAGTCGGCAGGCCGTCGCTCTATCCACTGAGTCAAACCACCTAGGGCTAAGGAAGGCTATTTTTATTGCTAGTGTGCTGAGAATGTTTATCATTAATGGAGATTTAATTTTATTAAAACCTTTTTATGGAAATATTGAGATGATTCTGTCTCTTCTCTATTTTGTTAACTGATTTACATTGAATAATTCTTGAATGTTAAGTAAATCTTGCATTCCTGGATAAACCCCTATTTAGTCAAAATGTATTATTATTTTTACTAGAGGCCTGGTGCATGAAATTCATAGCCTGGTGGTGTGGGGGAGTTCCTCAGCCTGGCCTGTGCCCTCTTGCAGTCCAGTACCCCTCCCTCCTTACTGCCCACCTGCAGCAGAGGCAGGAGAGGCTCCTGCCACCGCTGCTGCTGCGTTTACCAGCCATGAGCCTGGCTTCTGGGTGAGCAACACTCCCCCTGTGGGAGTGCACTGATCACCAGGGGGCAGCTCCTGCATTGAGCATCTTCCCCCTGGTGGTCAACGCACGTCATTGCAACTGGTCATTTTCCCGTTCGGTCAATTTGCATATTAGGGTTTTATTATATAGGATATGTTGGTCTATTTTACTTGCAATTATAAAGAATTTTTGCATCTATATTTAGAAGTACTACTAACTCTTATTTTTTAAAAATATCTTTGTCAAGTTTAGTATCAGGATTATTCTGGCCTCACAACACAAGTAGAAAGTGATTCCATTGTCTTAATTTTCTTTAAGACTTTGTATAAAATTGGTATTAATTCTTCCTTAAATGTTTGATAGCATTAATTAGAGAAATCATTTGAACTTGAAATTTCTTATTTAGGAATTTCTTGTTTTTTAAATTATTATAATTATAATTTGTTTAATAGACATAGTATTATTAATATATTATATTTGTCCTTGTGTTTACTTTAGTAAGTGAGCATAAATTTAATCATAATATCCCTTTTTATCATTTTAAATTTGTAGTCTTTGTTTTGCTAGACCCTCTTTCATTTCCAATTTTGATAACTTTTGTTCTCTTTTTAATTCATCATTCTACCTAGAGATTTACCAATTTATTGATATTTCCAAACTTATTTTCTTCTGCTTACTTTCTATTATTTATTATTTCCTTTCTTCTACTTTCTCATGTTTAATTTGTCCTCCTTATATAGCTTCTTAAGGCAGAAAATCAGATAATTAAATTATTTCCTGTCCTAACATAAACATTTTAAGCTTTAAATTTCCTGCTAAGCATTTTCCTATAGCCCAAATATTTCAATATACTATATTCCCCTATCTTTATTGAGATATAATTGACATAACATCTGTAAATTAAGATGTGCAATGTGATGATTTGATACACATATATGTTGTGAAGTGTTTACCATAACAAGGTTAGTTAACACAACCTTTGCCTTACATAATTACCATTTTGTTGTTGGTGGTTGTTATGGTAAGAATATTAAATTTCTACTCTCATGACAACTTTCAAATATAGAATACAGTATTATTAATTATAGACATCATGCTGTATGTTAGATCCCTAAAATGTATTCACCTTATAACTGAGAGTTTGTTCCCTTTGACCAACATCTCTCTATTTCCCTCACCTTCCAAACCCTGGCAACCACCATTCTACTCTCTGTTTCTATGAGTCCAGTGATTTTAGATTTCAAATACAAGTGATATCATACAGAATTTGTCTTTCTCCATCTGATTTATTTCACTTAGCACAATGTCCTCAAGGTCCATCCATGTTGTCACAAATGGCTAGGTTTCCTTCCTTTTTTAAGTCTGAATAATATATACCACATTTTCTTAACTCATTTATCTGTTAATAGACACTTCTGTTGTTTCTAATTCTTGGCTATTGTGAATAATGTTGCAATGAATATAGAGGAAGTACAGTTAGCTCTTCAAAACAGTTATTTTATCTTATTCAGACACATACCAAGAAGTCAGTTTGCTGAATCATATGATAGTTTTATTTTTAACTTTTTTAAATGTCCTCCATACTGTTTTCCATAGTATCTCTAAAAATTTACATTCCCACCAATAGTGCACAAAGGCTTCACATCTTCACTAGCATTTGATATCTCTCATCTTTTTTATAATAGCCATTCTAACAGGTATGAGATAATATCTCATTGTGGTTTTGATTTGCATTTCCTTAATAGATAGTGATGTTGAGAACCTTTTCATGTACTTGTCAGCCATCTGTATGTCTTATTTGGAAAAATGCCTATTCAAGTCCTCTGCCAATTTTATAATCAGGTTGTTTGGTATGTGTTTTTTATTGTTGTTTTATTTTCTTTCTGTTATTTTCTCCCAAATTCAAGAGTTGAGGCTTGTTATTGCTAATTGTTATAACAGAACCTTAAATAGGAAAGTGACATGATAAGAGCATTGATTCTATAAAGATTTGTCTGATAGTGTTTTCTAATACTGATTTGCAAGGGAGAAGATAAAGGGTTTGAGCCATTTGCACTCCAGCTGCAAAGAAAGATTTTGACTTGGATAGGGTAGTGAGAATGGCAAAGGTATAGAAGAGCTTTTGTAAAACATCAACTAGTATCTTGATATGGTGGTTGATAGAAAAGGAAGAATCAAGGATGTTTTTAGTATGTGAGTGTGTTGTAATATAATACAATCATTAACAAAAATAAAGAAGTTGAAAAAGGAAGTTGGATTGAGTTTGAGTAAAATGGTAAGTAAATGTGGTTTGGAACTTAATGCAACTGGGTTGACATCATGTCACCTAGTTGGAAAACACCAACTAAAATAAAGAATTAAAATTCAGATTAAAGGATAGAACTAGAAATAAACTTGTGATAAATAAGAGAGAATGTAGCCTGAAAGTGAAGGATGGAAAAAATATTCCATGCAAATGGAAACAAACAAAAAGGCTGGGGTAGCAATATTTATATCTGACAAAATCGACTTCCAAACAAAGACCATAATAAGAGAGAAAAGAAGATCACTACATAATACTAAAGGAATGAATCCAACATAACCCTAGTAAACATATTTGCACCCAATATAAGAGCACTTAAATATATATATATATATATATATATATATATATATATATATATATATATTAAAAGAGTAATATGCAAATTGACCCTCATGCCAGTACACGTAAGCCACACCCACCAGCCAATCAGATCAGCTATATGCAAATTAACACAGCCAAGATGGCGGCCAGCAGCCACCGAGCTGGAACAAGCAGGAGGCTTATCCCAGCAATGCAGGAAGCTAAGGTTCCTGTCTGCCTAGGCTGGCTGTGGCCTCTGCTCAAGGCAACATAGTTTCAATTATAGAAGATAAATAAACCCCAGAGACCTGCTTCCAGCCTTGGGCTCAAGGAAGCACTGGGAGACTGGGTTGTCAGGGGAAACCCGACCTGGGCTCCAGTTAAAGCAACCAAGTTTCAACTTTAGAAGTTAAATAAATTCCAGGCAGCCTCGCTGCAAACAGCCATCAGCCACTCACCCAGGCTGGCCAGGTAGCCCAGCAGGGACCCCTCCCGATCTGGGACACCCTTCAGGACAAACCAGCTGGCCCCCACCCATTCACCAGGCTACTATCCTATATAATAAAAGGGTAATATGCAAATTGACCCTAATAGCAGAACCACTGGGAATGACTGGTCACTATGACACACACTGACCACCAGGGGGCGGATGCTCAATGCAGAAGCTGCCCCCTGGTTGTCAGTGCACTCTCACAGGGGGAGCTCTGCTTAGCCACAAGCTAGGCTGCCAGCTACCAGCACAGCAGTGGTGACGGGAGCCTCTCCCGCCTCCTCAGCAGAGCTAAGGATATCTGACTACAGCTTAGGCCTGCTTCCCGCTGGCAAGTGGACATCCCTCGAGGGCTCCTGGGCTGCCAGAGGGATGTCTGGCTACCAGCTTAGGCCCAATTCCCCGGGGAGTGGGCATAAGCCAGCAGGTAGACCTCTCCGAGGGGTCCCAGATTGCTAGAGGGCATAGGCTGGGCTGAGGGACCTCCCCGCAAGTGCACAAATTTTTGTGTACCAGGCAATATATATATATATATATATATATATATATATATATATATATATACTCTTAGGAACTTTAAGGGAGAATAAACAGCAGTACAGTAATATTAGGGTACTTTAATACCCCACTGCTAACTGGATAGGTCTTCCAGACAAAAATATCAATAAGGAAAGAGTGATCTTGAACAACACACTAGATCATATGGATTTATTTTTTTCTTTTTTTTTATTACATAAAGTATTACAAAGATTAGTACATATATCTCTTTTTTCCCCCTGCACTTCCCCAGCCTCCCCTACCCCCCAGTGTTTTGTGTCTATTGGTTATAAACTGGTGAACAAAAATAGATACAGAGGCAGAGCAGCATCACACAGACTGTCAAATTACAGCAACAAGGACAGAGAGGGTTGGGGGGGAGGTAATAGATCAATCAAAGGACTTTCAGGCATTTAAGCATAACCAATGGACATATGAAAATAATTGATATTAGAGAACACTTCATCCTAACACAGAAGAATATACATTCTTCTCAAGTGTACATGGAACATTGTCAAAGAGAGACCACATGTTAGGACACAAAACAAGTCTATACAAATCCAAGAAGATTGATATAATACCAAGCATCTTCTCAGATCCCAATGACATGAAACGAAAAACCAACTACAATAAAAAACATTCAAACACATGGAGGCTAAATAGAATGTTATTAAACAATGAATGGGTTACCAGTGAGATCAAGGAAGAAATAAAAATTACCTGGTAACAAATGAAAATGAACACACAACAACCCAAAATCTGTGGGGCAAAGCAAAAGCAGTCCTGAGGGGGAAGTTGATAGTATTATAGGCTTACCTCAAGAAGCAAAAAAAAAAATCTCAAATAAACAATCTAACCCTACACCTAAAAAAAAAACTAGGAAAAAAAACACACAAAACAAAGCCCAGAGTAAGTAGAAGGAAGGAAATAATAAAAATCAGAGTGAATAGATGCAGAAATAGCATTCAATAAATCCAGTGCCCATTTATGATAAGCTCTCAGCAAAGTGGGAATATGGGGATCATCCCTCAACTTAACGAAAGCCACATATGGCAAACCTACAGCCAACATCATACTTAGTGGGCAAAAACTAAAAGCATTTCCTTTAAGATCAGGAGCAAGTCAGGAATGTTCATTTTCACCACTCTTATTCAACACAGTACTGGAAGTCCTAATTACAGCAATCAGACAAAAAGAAAAATAAAAGGCATTCAAATTGGAAAGGAGAAATAAAACTGCCATTATTTGCAGATGGCATGATTTTGTACATAGAAAACCCTAAAAAAAAAAAACTGCTAGACTTAATAAATGAATTTGGCAATGTAGCAGGACACAAAATTAATACCCAAAAATCGTGGCATTTTTATGCATCAATAATAAACTATCAGAGAAACTAAAAAAAAAAAAATCCCATTTACAATTACAACAAAAATAAGGTACCTGGAATAAGCTTAACCAAGGAGGTAAAGACCTCTATTTGAAAAACTATGGGACACTGGAGAAAGAAATAGAGGAAAATACAAACATATAAAAGCATATATTGTGTTTATGGATTGGAAGAATTGGTAGAATTAACATCATTCAAATTCCCATACTGCCCAAATAAATCTATAGATTTGATGTAATTCCTATTAAAATACCAATGGTGACAAAAGGATGTTTTCTTAGAATGTCTTTAAGAGGCATTTAAATAAAGCACTGATAAATAAATAAATAAATAAATAAATAAATAAATAAATAAATAAAATACCAATGGCATATTTCACAGATCTAGAACAAATATACCAAAAATTTATATGGAACCACAGAAGACCTCGAGTATCCCCAGCAATCAAGAAAGAACAAAGTTGGAGGGATCATAGTACTGGATATCAAACTATATTACAAAGCCATTATAATCAAAACAGCCTGGTACTGGCACAAGAACAGGCATATAGATCAATAGAACAGAACAGAAGGCCCAGAAATCAACCCAAGACTTTATGGTCAATTAATATTTGATAAAGGAGGCAAGAGCATATAACGAAGTAAAAAAAGTCTTTTCAATAAATGGTGTTGGGCCCTAATCAATTTGGCTCGGTGGATAGAGTGTCAGCCTGCGGACTGAAAGGTCCCAGGTTCGATTCTGGTCAAGGGTATGTACCTTGGTTGCAGGCACATCCCCAGTGGGAGGTGTGCAGAAGGCAGCTGATCGGTGTTTCTCTCTTATCGATGTTTCTAACTCTCTATCCCTCTCCCTTCCTCTCTGTAAAAAATCAATAAAATAAATAAAATAAATAAATAAATGGTGTTGGAAAAATTAGATGGTTACATACAAAAAAAAGAAAAAAGAAATAAACTAGGCCACCAACTTACACCATACACAAGAATAAACTCAAAATGGATAAAAGACAAATATAAGTCACAAAATCATAAAAATTCTAGAAGAAAACAGGCAACAAAATCTCAGACCTCTTGAGTAGCAATATTTTTACCAATATATGTCCTAGGATAAGGGAAACAAAGGAAAAAAAGCTTCTGCACAGCAAAAGAAACCATCAACAAAATGAAAAAGGAACCCACTCTTTGGGAGAACATATTTGCCAAGAATACATCTGATAAGGGATTAATTTCCGTAATATATAAAAACTTATACAACTCAACACCAGGAAGATAAAAAATCCAATTTTAAAGTGGGAAAAGCCTTGGCTGGCTTTGCTCAGTGGTTAGAATATTAGCCCATGAACCAAAGGGTCTCCGGTTCAATTCCCAGTCAAGGGCATTGTACCTCAATCAAGTTTGATCCCCAGCCCTGGTTGGCACGTGTAGGAGGCAACCAATCAGTGTATCTCTCTCATATCAATCTTTCTCTCTCTCTCCCCACCTCCCTCCCTTTCACTCTCTCTAAAAATCAATGGGAAAATACCCTCTGGTGATGCTTTTAAAAAAATGGGCAAAGGAAGGACCTAAATAGATACTTCTCTAAAGAACACGTACAGATGGGCAATAGACATATTGAAAAATGCTAAACATCACTAATCATCAGAGATATGTTAATTAAAACTACAATGAGGTATCACCTCATACCTGCTAGAATGGCTGTCATCAATAAACTAACAAATAACAAATGCTGATAAGGATGCAAAGAAAAGGAAACCCTAGTGTCCTGCTGGTGAGAATGCAAAATGGTGCAGCCACTATGGAAAACAGTACAAAGTTTCCTCAGAAAATTAAAAATGGATTCCTAACCAGTTTAGCTCATAGACCCTTGGCCTGTGGACTGAAGGGTCCCAGGTTTGATTCTGGTTAAGGACATGTACCTTGGTTGCCGACACATCCCCAGTAAGGGGTGTGCAGGAGGCAGCTGATGGATGTTTCTAACTCTCTATCCACTCCCTTCCTCTCTGTAAAAAATCAATAAAATATATTTTAAAAAATGGAACTGCCTTTTCACCCAGTGATCCCACTTCTAGGAATATATCCTAGGAATCTTGAAACACCAATCAGAAAGAATATATGCACCCCTAAGTTCCTACAAGCATTATTTACAACTAGAGGCCCAGTGCATGAAAATTCATGCACTGGAGGGGGGGTCCCTCAGGCCAGCTTGCCCCCCTCACAGTCTGAAAGCTCTCAGGGGTGGGAGACAACCTGGCTATCAGGGGAAGATGACACCCCATCACACCTCTGCTGCTGCCACTGCCAGCAGCACAAGCCTTGGCTGGCCTTGGTTACGTTAGCCTCAAGGCTTGCCTGCACCTCCAGGCTTGCTTTGCCTTGGGCTGGCCCTGGGCAGCTGGGACCTGAGGGGAATGGGTGTCTCTAGAGGCAGGCACATGAAGCAGCTGGGTCCACCCTCAGGCTGCACACCTGCCACCCTAGTGGGGCTGAAAGGACTGGGAACCATTATCTTGTGGCTGTGGGCACCACCATCTTTGAGGGTGGGGCAGCAATTAGCATATTCCCTCCTTATTGGCTGTGAATGCCTCTATCTTTGTGACATTGTGGGGGTCAATTTGCATATTTCCTCTTTATTAGATAGGATAGCCAAAATCTGGAAGTAGCCCAAATGCTCATCAGTAGATAAGTGGATAAAAAAGCTGTGATACATTTACACAATGGAATACTATCAAGACATTAAAAAAAAAAGAAACTCTTACCCTTTGCAACAGCATGGATGGACTTGGAGGTTATTATGCAGTTAGAGAAAGACAAATATTACATGATCTCACTTATACATGGAATCTAATGAACAAAGTAAACTAATGAATAAAATAGTTCCATAGGCATGGATGCATGGAACAGAATGACAGATCTCAGAGGGGTTGGAGGTGGGGGAAATAGAATGAAATTAACCAAATAACATAAATGCGTAGACCATGGACACAGACAATAGTGTGCTAAAGGCCTCGGTTGGGGTAGGAAGTGGGTGGAGGTGGACAAAGGAAGGGTGGAAATGGGAGACATCTGTATTAGTGTTAACAATAAAAAATAAATTAAAAATAATAATACTGAATAGTTACCATCCTCATATAGCACGTAGTTTAGAATGCAAGTGGCTGGGGCCAGAGAGGGGAATGAGCAAAGCTGTATGACAGTGAATGGAGCAAATAGGACACATGAGGACCTGTTCATTAATATCAGTGACTTCAGGTGGATTTCTTTATTTAAAATTTTCACTTAGACATAATTTAAGACTTGCAAAAAATGTGGCAAGGGAAGTATAAATAATTTCCAGATACCCTCCACCCAGAATCCCTATTTGGTAAGATTTTTATCATATTTTCTTTCCACTGTATTTCAAGGAGATTCAGATAGAGAGAAAGGGTGAATCTGTGTTGAGGTATTTGCTTTTCTGAATTCACCTAAAGATGTTTCCCTGTGTCAGAACCCTTCTGGCAGAAACCATCTTAACACAAAGGCTGTAGACTTCCTTCCCCTCCTTGCCCCACCCTCTCCCTTTGCCAAGAGCACAGAAGGGGAAGAAGTGTGCACTTGGGGATGCTGCCAAGACAGAGAGTCTGTGTGAAGTGGGAAGGAGTCGCCTGAGCAGGAGGAGTGTATTCTCAGAAGAGAGGGCTCTGCCTACCACACCACGCATAAGGCTGCCAGGAAGATCCCACCGCAAATCAATCCAACCTTTCAGGAGAGAACAGGTAAGTCTATGTTCTATCTGCACAGTTTGTTGGCTCTTCTTCCCCAGTGCCAAGACCTTCAGGATCACCTGTTCTATCTGTCAGCTCCTATCATAGTCTTTGAAAGACTGAGGCTTCTGACAGCTGAAGTCAGGATGGCCAAGACTACTAACTAAGGTGCTAGGGAGCAAGAATCATTTCAAGGCTAAGGGTTTTCAAAGTCCAGAAACGGATTTAGTTCATTATACAGACGTTAGGAGGCCACAAATGGAAACTGGGCTGAGGCCCAGAGCTGAGGGAGGGATAGGTTAAGGAGAAGCAGTGTGCCAAGTTCAAAGGCTCCCAAGCAGCACAAGATCCTATCCATCTTTGGGCCTGTGCTAGGTCTCCTCCTTGTACCTGTCAATGGCGTGCCTGCCTTCAAGCCCCCCTCCCAAGGGTGCTCTGAGAAAGGCATTGGCATATGCCTTAGTAGAGAGAAGTCTTGTCCCCAGACACTGATGGGGGCACTGCGCTCTAATCCCCACAGGCCTCCTCATCTCATCATCATGAACTGGTGGTGCATGATCATCTCTGGGCTTATCGTAGTGATGCTTAAAGTTGTTGGAATGACCTTATTTCTGCTTTATTGTGAGTATTTGAGCAACCTCTTACCCCAACTCCATGTTGTCTTGTTCTTGGATCTTTTCTCAGAATGCGTGGTTAAATGTATAGGTTAAGTGCCCAAGTCTTTCCACCTGAGAGCAACTGATAATACCCATCTCACTTCTCAAACACACAATGGGCCAGGTTCCTTGCTCTACCTTGGAGACATAGAATGGACTCAGAACCTAGAGCATTAGTTGGGTGTCTGCGCTGAAATACTCAGTAGTGCTTGCTATTGTTGCTAAAAGCTGAAAATTCAGCTGCAGTTCATCCTATTGGTAGAGCTGTAATCTAAGATAATGGGGCTTTTCAATGGCAGGCATTTCCTTCTGTGTACACAGAAATGAATTCATCTAAATGCTTAGAAAGAAAAGCCTCCTGTCAAGGAATTTTACTGCAATTGCAGCAAGTAGAATTTTCTCCAGCCCCAGAAGCCAGTAGGGAAAATAAATGAGGAAGGAAATGTAGTTTAGGAGGCAGTGGTTGGGTAAGAAGTATCTTCCTTATGACCCAATCCAAAGGTACAACTCATATCACATCAAAGAACAGGAAGAAAATACAAATAAGTGAACATATTCACAAAAAACATATACGTACACATCTTTGTGGACCTGAGTCAGACAGTTCTATATTTTCCATTAATAGTCACAGTGACCTAGCATCCCCTGTGGGGATGTTTGTTATATTCATCCCACAGTTGGGGCTGAGTCAATAGCTTATTTTCTTTGCAGTCCCACAGAATTTTGGCAAAAGTAATGACAGCTTCAGTCCCACGGGGAGCTATGGAACAGGTAACATGCATCACAATAATCTCTTCTCTATCATGCTCTAAAGTGCTGAAATCCCACAGTTGTGGCTGAGCCAATAGCTGATTTTCTTTGCAGTTCCACAGATTTTTGGCAAAAGTAATGACAGCTTCAGTCCCACGGGGAGCTATGGAACAGGTAACATGCCTGTCAATAATTTATTCTGTCACTTTAAATATGCTGAATTCTCTTTAGAAATCTTTCTCAAGGACTTTCCCCTACAAGTTCTTTGGCAAGAAATGTGCATAAGTATCTGCTAATTTATAATATATATATATACATTCTGGGATGTACATCTAAATGTACAACATGGTAACTATTGTATTCTATACTTGACAGTTGCCAAAAGAGTAGGTCTTAGATGTTCTTACTGAAAAAAAAAAAAGTGGCAATTCTGTGAAGTAATGAAGGTGTTAGCTAACCTATTGTGGTAATAGATTTTGCAGTATATATTATACTAGTGGCCCAGTGCACGAAATTCGTGCACATTAAAAGGGGATTAATTAGAGGAAATATTTTAATATTGCGATTTGCCCTTTCTCTATAATAGAAGTGTCAGAGATTAAAGAAAATTAGTAAAATGTATATGAAAATCTTCCTCCTATCAGAGTCTGGGGTGCACCATGGAACCCAGAGTCAAGTCTTCAACCACCCATGTGCACCTCAAAATCGCTCGAGACCCAAACCTGGACAGCCCCCCTTTCACTGGGCTAGATCCAGACCCTGCCGGTCCCACCCTGTCAAGCCCTGCCAGGTGGGGGGGTGCAGCCTCAGGTTCCCTGGGTGCCAGGGCAGGGGGGCAGAGCCTGAGATCCCCCATCAAGCCGTGCTGGGCAGAGGGAGTGGCCTGTGATCCCCAGCCTGGCGCCGTGGCAGGGGGCACAGCCTCAGGTCCCCTGGCCTGGTGCTGGGGTGGGGGGCATGGCCTGAGGTCCCCCAGCCTGGCACCAGGGAAGAGGGTGCAGCCTGAGTTCCTCTGGTCTGGTGCCAGGGCAGGGGGAGCAGCCTGAGGTCTCCTGTCAAGCCCTGTGGGTGGAAGGCATGACCTGAGGTCCCCTGTCAAGCTCCATGCAGGAGGTGGGTGGGCATGCAGCCTCAGGTCCCTGCTGATTGCTCCTTAAGGCTTGTTATGGGAACTTAGCCTCAGCTGTGGGTGCAAATTGACCGGAGTGATGGTCAATTTGCATATTCCCTCTTTATTATATAGGATAAGATCATCACACTGTATAACTTAAACTTACATAGTACTATATATCAATTATAACTCATAAAGCTGAAAAAAATAAAATAAATTAAATACAACACAGCCAGCATAAAAAATCTTCTATTTAGTCCCCTTCATTTTATAGTTGGGAAACCAAGACTAGACTGAATGAAATGTCTGGTCCTTAGTTTTCCTCCTGGTTCTGAGGAGGGGAATCAGTATGGAATCACTGTGATGTAATGTGAAAGTACTTAGTAAACTCTGACATGTTGTACACCTAATGGGATTGTTATAAAGAAGTCCATTCCCACACAAAAAATTGTATTCAGCATCTTTTTGTGTGCCAAGCACTATACCAGACCAAATGGAGAAGAAGAATAAAAACAGGACATATTCATCAACTACAAAACACAAGGCACAATGCCAGAGCCACGGGGGATAAAGAGAGGCACGGCTCTCCTTCCTAAACCTACTTCTCCTTCTCACGTCCTCTTAAGACACCTACTACTTTTTTCATCTTTAAGAGGATGAGACAAACAGGCACTCAGTACACTGAGTTAGTTACGTGAAACCAGGTTATTACATATCACACACACACACACACACACACACACACACACACACACACACAAAAAACACCTTTGAACTGGAGACTGAAATAAAAAGTGAGTGTTAACTTGTATACTTCATTAATATAATTGTAAGTGTCTAGGTCCATTAAAGAGGTCTTCAACCACAATGGACAAATAATTGGGCCATTGAGGATAAATTGTACTGCCTCTGAAGCCACTGCAGCTTCCTGCTCAGGCAGCCAGTGTTCCTAGGAAAAATGAGGCCTCTTGGAGGCCTATGAATTCCCCCTACTTATATTCAAATAAATATTTGCCTCTTCTCTGCCCATAAGAAATCTCTGAAATGTTTGCCTGTCTTCTTGTCTGCCCATAGCCCTGGCCCGGAAACTTGCTCCAGTTAGCCATGGTCCTTAACACTGTTGAGTTCTGATCAAAGAAGAGTACAAGAGTTGCTGATCATGAGTTTTCATATAGGGTTTGAGGCACCAGAACTGGAGAGAGCAGCAAAGATGCTGTGTAGAGCCTGGAGGGGCTCTATGGTCCAACAGCTCTTTGGATATAACAGTGTCAAATGTGAACATGAGAAAGGAGCAGGAGGTTTCCTTCTGATACTAAATTCATCCATTCTTCTTCATGTCTCTTGTTCTTTCTCTCAGCATTTCACACCTACTATCATACCAAAAAAACAACTAGAACTTGGGGTGTGGGACATGACAAACAATGGTAGCAGTTTGATGGAAGGCTCCAAGGGAAAAAAAATACCTGAAAAATTCTAGCACAGAATGACCAAGAGCCCCTTGTCACCTCCACTGTCCAGAGAAAAATAGTCACAGGGACTTGAAGGTGTTTGGGTTTGTGTGTTATACTCATCACATGCCCTCCTTAAGGTTTCTTTTCCTTTCAGTCCCACAGATTTTCGGGAACGGCAATGACAGCTTCAGCCCCACAGAGAGCTATGGAACAGGTAAAGAACATCGTTATAACCTCCTCTCCACCCCCAGGTTCTTATGTAGTAATTTCTGAAAGGCCTTTCCCATTGCCCCCTTTCTTATGAAACTATTTTGCTCAAAGGAACCCAGGAAGACCTTCTAATTATTCCCTTCATGTTATACATAAGGATACTGAAATTAGACTGAATACAATTTCTTCCTGGATTGAGGATGATTTGTTTGAATATAATTGTTGTAAAGAAACCCATGTCCCACTATATTATGGCTCAGTTCCAGGGCTCTCACCCTCAACCACTAATATCATGCTCTCTTCTCTTGGATTTTCATAGTCTGCCCCAGCAGGTGGAATTTTCATCAAGGAAGATGCTTTTTCTTGTCCACCTCTGAAATGTCTTGGAACAAAAGCAGGGACATGTGTGAAGCACAAGGGTCGACTTTGGCCATTGTCAACACACCAGAGAAACTGGTAAGAGCATGAGAAAGATATAGTAATGCAGCCCACCTGACACCAGTCTCAGTGAGAGGAGGGTGGAACAATTGACTGGTGGAGCTGGGGCGAGGTGGGGGATGAAGAGGTGGCTGTCTGAGAGCTCAAGCTCCTTGTTCTGAACCTGGAGCTGGGATAGCAATGGGGTGTGCTCCGCAGGTCCATTTGAGCTAGTGAAATCCATGAGGCACAGCAGTTAGACTGTTATCCTGGAGAAAAGTCGGAACATTTAAAGTGCAGGGAATGACCAAATGAGCTGATGTGTATAAAAGTTGTTTAAGAACTATAGAATACTTCAAAGATGTAAGCTATTAAATTATCATCCCAGTCTGCCTCATTAATAAGGAAGATTTCAATTAACAAAATGAATAAAACACAAATAATCCTATATAATAAAAGGCTGATATGCAAATCAACCAAACAGCAGAACAAACAGTTGCTATGAGGCACACTAACCATCAGGGGGCAGACACTCAATGCAGGAGCTGCCCCCTGGTGGTCAGTGCACTCCCACATAGGGAGTGCCACTCAGCCAGAAGCTGGGCTCACAGCTGGCGAGCACAGCGGTGGTGGTGGCAGAGGCCTCTCCTGCCTCCGTGTCAGCACTAAGGATATCTGACTGATAGCTTAGGCCCACAGGCTCCTGGACTGAGAGAGGACACAGGCTGGGTTGAGGAACCATCTCTCCCGTCCAGTGCACGAGTTTCATGCATCAGACCTCTAGTTAGGTCATAGAATTGGGATTGCAGTATATAATTATGATTTTTTAAAAAGCCAACACTATGCAAAAACTTTGTTTCAGTATCTCCTTTTATGCTCATAATAATTCTGAGGAGGTATTATTATCTGTAATTTATATATGAGGAAATTAGAACACCGAAAAGTAATTTGGCCAAGGCCATACACCTACTAAAGGACAGCAGATGGAATTGAGATTTCTCTACCTCCAAAACCCAAACTCTACTCAATTTTAGACCCTAATATATTTTACTTTGTAGTTGCCTCTTCAAACCCTAAGTGTTTGCTGAGTGCTAAATACAGTAATCATGCTTCTTTGCTCTCTATCCCTTCACCCTTCTTCTAAAAAGTCTTCCTGTTATTGAGAAGAATTTGTAAGAGGGTCTTCTGTGAATCTGGGATGTAGATGTCCAATAAAGAACTAAGAACCCCCATGGGAAGGAAAAATAGTTTAACATAGAGAACCAGGAGCAAGAGAGCGGGGAGAAAAGAAAAAAGATGAAGGGAATGGAACAAAAAGTCAATAGTCTCATTGCCTCTACTAACCCTTACATTTTGTGGCATCTCAAGTGTGGTCCTTGGCATTCTCTACTACTTGGCATTCTCCACCATGCCTATCTCAGAAAAAGCTCATCACACTTGTTGATGATTCTCAAGTGTGTATCTCCAGCTCAGCCTTCTCCAGCTAGCCTTCTCTAGATCAGACATTTTATATATATATTCTCCTTTGATGTTTCAAAAGCATCACAAACTCACCATATTCAAACTAAGTCATTATATTTTACTCCAACTGCTCTTCCTCGTGAATTCCAAATACTTGTGAGTAATTGTGTCACCCAAGAGCAAATGCTGACAGTTTCTGGGACATGATCTTTTTAATTCTCTCCTAAATTAGTTGCTAACCAAATC
>PVJC01037420.1:0-17232 GCA_004026665.1 Murina feae | reverse complement strand
GGGGGGGTCTCGGCCTGCTTGGTGGCTGCCCAGGCCCTTTGAGGGGCATCGTGGAGCGGGAAAGCAAGGCTGCAGGGGCCAGGGTCCTGCTTGGCAGCTCCCCAGACCCCTTGGTGGCACCGGGAAGTGGGAAAGGAAGGCAGCAGGGGACGGGTGAGTGGGAAAGAGTTGGAGGCCTGCTTGGCGGCTTCCCAGGTCCCTTCCGGGGATCAGGGAGCAGGAAAAGGCTGGCCTGACCACGAGACGAGGTTTTCCCTGCTTTCTGGTGGCTGGAGGAAGATGGGCAGTAGGCAAGCTTGGGAGGCAGGCCGCACCCAGCCCTGGCCACAGCTCAAAAAAGAGAACAACATGCAGGGGAGGGCAAGAGTCTAAGAGATCAACATAGAGGGGGTGCCTGCTCCAAGCCTCCACGGTGTGCCTGGTGGCAGGCCCCCAGCAGGTAGACACACACAGGAGGACTGCTCCGAGCCTCAGATGCGGCTGGGGGCAGGTCCCCAGTGGTGACACACACACATACACACACACACACACACAAAAGGCACCTGGCAGACTGGGGCCATCATAGGATATCCACTGAGAGGTCCCAGACTGTGAGAGGGCACAGGCCGGGCTGAGGGACTCCCTCCACCCCGAGTGCACAAATTTTTGTGCACCGGGTCCCTAGTATATATATATATTTTTAAAAGATACACAATGTTTGGTTATCTCTCTTTTTGTAATGTTAGTAGCCATGATCAAGGCCTATAACCATTAATTCATAATGGATTGTAAAATGATGACATTCTATCAATCCTTCTGCATTTTTAGATAGAATATTTCTGTCATAAGAAACTTTCTCTCATCAACCATTTGGTAGAGTCCATATAGGAAAGACAGAATAAATAACTTCTTTTCCCTATGTATTGGTTTTCAAAATAATGTGTTGGTAACCTAGCATTCACTATGAATTCACAGAATTAAATAAAGTTTATGTTTTTCAACTCATTGTCATTATTTTCTTTATTAATAACTTATTAAAACTTAAACTATTGTATCTTTGGCCAGCTAGCTTCTGAGTTCTTTTGCCAGTGGTCTTTGATTGCCTTCTTGATTTCTGGCATTACGAAAAATTCTAAACTTTTCTTGTCTATTTTTTGCCTTAGTTGGAATCAGCCATTTCTCCTAGGACTTCTTTTAGTGAGAAATGGTACGTACGGCCTACAAACTGGGTACTATATAGTTGCTCATTACTTCTAGTTTGTCATTGTTTATAGATCATTTCAAAGGGTAGAGATAGGAAATACTTATTTAAAGATAAAATACCTTATAAGTTCTTATTGATATTGACAATTCAAATTCAGCACTGCAGGGATTTTCCTCTTCTATTTTACATTTATGTCTCCATTCTCCTCTGGCAAAAATCCTTGTTCTCCATGATGCCAATGCATTTTATTTGCTTTAACCTACAATACACTCACAATAATCTCAGGTACACCAACACCTCCATGAACAATGTAAACATGAATACCAAAAAAGTTTAAGGTGTTTTGTTTGTTTGTTTATTTGTTTTTTTGGTATTTCTTTTGTTTTTGCAATTCCTTTTTCCCTAGAGTATATAGTAATAGGAATGCATAAATTACTGTATTTTAAAATCACTTGGGATAGTTCCTGTCTGTGTGATTATGCCACCAACCGAATATATAATTTTGTTTCATTTTGCTTTCAATTTTTAGAGAAAAAAAAATTAAAAATTTCATTTTGTTTTATAATTATGTTAAACATTTACATAGTTCCAGAGTCTAAACTACAAAAAGCAAGGTATAAACACATCTTTATCCCTGTCTCCTCTGTCCTACTGCTTCTTTCTCCCACAGATAACCATTTAAAAAGTTGTGTGAGCCCTGACCTGTTTGGCTCAGTGGATAAAGCGTCAGCCTGCGGACTCAAGGGTCCCAGATTCAATTCCGGTCAAGGGCACGTACCTTGGTTGTGGGCACATCCCCAGTGGGGAGTGTGCAAGAGGCAGCTGATCGATGTTTCTAACTCTCTACCCCTCTCTCTTCCTCTCTGTGAAAAATCAATAAAAAAAAATATATTTTTTAAAAGTTGTGTGATTTACCATTCTATTTGGAAAAGTATAATAGGTAGCTCTGCTGGCATGGCTCAAGGGATGAATGTTCACCAATGAACCAGGAGGTCAAGATTTGATTCCCAGTCAGGGCACACCCCTGGGTTGCTGGCTCAATCCCGAGTAGGGGGCATGAAGGAGGCAGCCGATTGATGATTATCATCATTGATGTTTCTCTCTCTCTCTTCCTCTCTGAATCAATTTAAAAATATGTATTTTTAAAGTATATAGGTAAATGTATATATGTTGTAGGTGGTAGGAAGGGCACCAGCTGTCTGACCAGTGGGGTCAGACCAAACCTGAGTTCAGCAACCTCAATATTTGGATTCTGGACTGGAAAGAATTCAGAGCAAGAACCACACTGTAAGAGAACATTTGCTGGGTAAATTACAGAGGTAGAAAAAAAGTAATTTCTAGAATAAATTGGCTTAGGAAACAAGTTATGAAGGTAAAGGATGGGACCTTGGAGTTTGGGAATGAGGAAGGTAATGGTAATATGCCTGGCAGGGATGGGTGAGGAGGAAGGGAAAGCGAAAGGCATGGGCGTACTCCTAGGAGGGAGAACACACTTGGTCCTCCATCCTAAGGATTTTAAGGGCAGAGATTTTAGCACTGGGTTCTCTAGATCTTACTAGAATATTCAGCAATTTTCCAGGTGTGTCCTTTCAGGATTGTGGTCTCCACTGATCGATTGGCTGGCACCATGGCAGGAGGTCATTATTCAGTGCAATTGGTCATGACATTAGCCATGGCTGGTTTTGTTGCTTATCTGGACCTGGAGCTGAAATACAACTGAGGCCTAGATGTTATCTCTAGGGAGGAAAGATCAGGGAGTCTAAACCACAAGACCAGTGATATGCTAATGGAGAAAAAGTCACCCTGTTGGGGGAGGTCCCACCCTCCAATTGGTTGTCCAATGCTAGGATGCTAGGCACCTGGGGTTTTCCATCCTGATGACCTTCTGTACTTGACTCATTGTCCTTGCTCTGCTCATGTCTATCTAACTACCTACATAATATACCTTCATTTTTCCTATTCCTGATTAGATAAATGGTAGTCTACCAAAACTGGTCATTGATGCAGCATATTCAGATTTATTTGTGTGTTGTGTTAGTGAGCAGAATCTCAGGGTCTGATGAAAGTCTTATTCTTGGAAAAAAACAAAAGTAAACTTATGATATCCCTCTTTCATGTTCTTTGTGAATATTTGATGTCTCACATAAGACTGTGATTCTCATACTGAGTTATCCAGATGCCTTTCCCTTGAAAAGTTCTAGAAAAACACCAATGAAATTTTAGTCACCAACTTTACTTTTTCGGTAATAGATGAGACTCAGTTTCTTTTGATGGTATTTTAAAGGTTATATTACCAGTCTTCGTTAAATTTAACAGGCTTTTATATGTACAATTCTCTAAATTTTTATTCTATTTTAAACTTGATGCTTCTTGCTTGATGACTTAGCAAGAACTACATTACTTTCAGCACTAAAATCCTATTACCATTAAATTGTAAAATTTAATATTTCAGAAAAATTTCTTGCAGACAACCAATTCCGTCAATGTTTCAACTCACAAGGTATCTTGTGAAAAGCAGTATAGTGAGAGTTTTGCTCAAAGCCTGATAATCACAAGTTGAAGTATTTATTATCTTCTATGCTCCTGGTACATATTTGGTAACAGAGCAATGCAAAGTTGAATAATACTATTTTCCTACCTTCCAGGAAGTCACAGATTAGTGAAGGAAATAAGCAACATTTACAACTAATGACAATATAAACCAGACTATATGGTACCCAGTTGTGATTATAAGCAAATGCTAAATAAATGTGAAGGTTGAGTTAGGAGTGGCTTCACAAAACTAGTGACATTTGGTCTTCAAGGATGAATAAAACGGAGAAAATGAGATGGAGGGCCCAGGCAGAGGGAACTGGATGAAATAAGACAGAGCAGTAAGTAAAAACATTGCAAACTCACCTAATGTGCCTAAAAGAGCAAGTGGAATTGGGTAGAAAATGTTAGACATACAGCCAAGATGGGAACACAGGGAAAGTGGGTGTTTTTAGTGGAGGGAGTAGTGGAAATAGTGATAGGTGATAAGTAACAGTTGAAGTCATAGAAGTGGATGAACCACTTTAGGAATAGTTGACTAGAAAAGGAAAAGGAAAAGAACTAAAGAAGAGGTGTTGTGGTTTTTATGTAAGGACTCAGCAGAGAAAGAGAAATCAGCAAACATGTAGACAGAAAATCCATCAGAAAGGTATCAAGGTTTGCCCTGGCTAGTGTGTCTCAGGGGTTAGAGTGTTGGCCCAAGCACCAAAGAGTTGCAGGTTTGATTCCCTGTCAAGGGCACATACCTGGGTTGCAGATTCGATCTATGGCCCCCGTCAGGGCATGTGCAATGCAGGAGGCAACCAATCAATGTGTCTCTCTTGCTTTGCTGTTCCCTCTCTCTCTGTTTATCTCTTTCTCCCCCTTCCTCTCTCCTTTCTACTCTCTCTAAAAATCAATGGAAAAAATATCCTCCAGTGAGAATTAATAACAACAAAAAAGTACTGAGGTTTGAAGATTTATATTATTTTATTTATTTTTTAATTTAAAAAATGAATGGGCTTTATTTTTTTAGAGCAGTTTAAGGCTTACAGAAAAATTGAGTAGAAAGTACAGAGAGTTCCCATATAATCTCTACCCATCTCAATTTCCCCTGTTATGTTAACATCATGCTTTGGTGTGATATATGTGTTAAAACTGATAAACCAACATTGATATATTATCCTTGATTAAAATCCATAATTTACATTATGGCTCACTCTTTGGGTCTTATAATTAAATGGACTTTTTGTTGTGCTTCCTGATGCTCTTCCTCACTTTAGAGATGCAACTTGATGAATTTATTCATCTTTTATTGTTCTTGTGGTGATACTTTATAATTAGTCATATTTAGGTGTTTTTTTAATCAAAGAACTTCCCTTGAGAATATCTTCAAATCTGGGTTTCATGGAGCTATTTATCATTAGTATCCAAAATAGGTACTAGAAAATAAAAAATTCACATAATCACCTAGTCACACTTCTAGTATTTTCTATTTCCAATTTAAATATGAACCATGGATGACACATTTATTTCTTTTAAAGATATAGTTTATGGATATATTTGAATCTAAAAAAAAAGGAAGTAGTTTTATGGGAATATAGACATCTACATATATTTTTAAATTAAATCTTTATTGTTGAAAGTATTACATATGTCCTCCATTGACTCCTTCTAGCCTCTACCCCAGGTCTTCACCACCCTATTGTCTGTATCCATGGATTATGCATAAATGCATACAAGTTCTTTGGTTGATCACTTCCCACCTACCCACCCTCCCCTGCCTTCCCTCTGAAATGCCACAGTCTGTTCTATGTTTCTATGTCTCTGGATATATTTTGTTCATCAGTTTATTTTGTTCATTAGCTTCCACATATGATAGAGATCATGTGATACTTGTCTTTCTCTGACTTGCTTATTTTGCTTAACATAATACTCTCCAGGTCCCTCCATGCTGTCTCAAAAGGTAAAAGAGCCTTCTTTTTTTTACTGCTGCATAGTACTCCATAGTATAAATGGACTCATCTACTGATGGGCACTTGGGCTGATCCCTGATCTTAGCTATTGTAAATTAAATTGTACTATGAACATAAGAGTGCAAACATTCTTTCTGATTGGTGCTTAGGATATAATCCTAGAAGTGGGATCACTGGGTCAAATGGCAGTTCCATATTTAATTTTTCGAGGAATCCCCTTACTGTTTCCATAATGGCTGCACCAGTCTGCATTCCCACCACAAATGTACTAGGATTCCCTTTTTTCCACATCCTCGCCATTTGTTGATTTGTTGATCGTAGCCATTCTGACAAGTGTGAGGTGATACCTCATTGTCATTTTAATTTGCATCTCTCTGATGATCTGTGACTTTGAGCATTTTTTCCTATGTCTCTTAGCCCTCTGTGTGTCCACTTTTGAGAAATATGTATATAGGTCCTTTGCCCATTTTTTTTAAGTTTTTTTTTTATCTTTATCGTTCAGATTATTACAGTTGTTCCTCTTTTTTCCCCCATAGCTCCCCTCCTCCCAGTTCCCACCCTACCTTCTGTCCTTGCCCCGCCCCACTGTCCTGATCCATAGGTGTACAATTATTGTCCATTCTTTTCACGCACCCCCCAACCCCCTTAACCCCCGAAAATTGTCAGTCCACTTCCTTTCTATGCCTCTAATTCTATTCTATTCATCAGTTTATTCTGTTCACTAGATTTTTTATTCACTTGATTCTTAGATTCACTTGTTGATAGATATGTATTTGTTGTTCATAATTTTTACTTTCCTTTTCCTTCTTCCTCATCTCAAAGGATACCTTTCAGCATTTCATATAATACTGGTTGGGTGGTGATGAACTCCTTTAGCTTTTCTTATCTGTGAAGCTCTTTGTCTGACCTTCAATTCTGAATGATAGCCTTGCTGGGTAAAGTAATTTTGGCTGTAGGTTCTTGCTATTCATCACTTTGAATATTTCTTGCCACTCCCTTCTGGCCTGCAAAGTCTCTGTTGAGAAATCAGCTGACAGTCGTATGGGTGCCCTCTTGTAGGTAACTAACTGCTTTTCTCTTGCAGCTTTTAAGATTCTCTCCTTGTCTTTTGCTCTTGGCATTTTAATTATGATGTGTCTTGGTGTGGTCCTCCTTCGGTTCCTTTTGCTTGGAGTTCTCTGTGCTTCCTGGACTTGGAAGTCTATTTCTTTCACCAGGTGGGAGAAGTTTTCTGTCATTATTTCTTCAAATATGTTTTCAATATCTTGCTCTTTCTCTTCTTCTGGCACTCCTATAATTCTGATGTTTGTGCGCTTGAAGTTGTCCCAGAGACTCCTTACACTATCTTCATACTTTTTTATTCTTTTTTTCTTTTCTTTTCTTTTTTCTTTTGGCTTTTCCGGCTGGGTGGGTTTTGCTTCCCCATATTTTATATCTTTGACTTGATTCTTGTGATCCTCTTGTCTGCTGTTGGATCTTTGTATATTATTCTTTATTTCAGTCAGTGTATGCTTAATTTTTAGCTGGTTCTTTTTCATATGCTCAAGGGTCTCATTATATTCTTTGAGGGTCTCACTAAATTTATCGGCAGTCTCTAGAAAATTCTTGAAAAACCTAATAACCATGGTTTTGAACTCTATACCCTGTCGTTTTCTTTCCTGCATTTCTGTCTTTTGTGACCTGTTTCTTTGTCTCCGCATTTTGGCTGCTTCCCTTTCTGAGTTAGGTGATCACTAAGAGGAATTAACCTCTAAGCCACTTGGTTATGAGTCAGCTGTGTCTACAGTGAAAGAACTTCTGTGCTGGAGACACCCTTAATAGGGCAAGAGTTGTTTTCAGTGGGGCTTTTGTGGTCACTGCGTCTGCCCCGAGTGTGTTCCTTGTGGATCTGAGTTTTATTTAGGATGGTCCCACTCTGGCCACTGGGTGTGGCTGGCTCTTGTATTTTTAAGGAGGTTTTGATTTAGCCTTTGCCTTAGGCTACTCAGCCTTTTATATGCAAAAACCTCTGATGCAGCTTGGGAGGGGCGGGGCCTCAGGGAGTCTGCAGGGCAGGGTGGAGCAAGTAGCTATGGCCGCTTCTCAGCCCTGCACTAAGAAACATTGGGTCTGTGTCCCGCGATAATTGCTGCAAGCAAGGCTGAGAGAAACCCACTTTGGATTTCCTCCCAGTGCCAGTCAGTCCCCCTTCTCTGGATGTGAGTCTGGGTCCTCAGAAACTCTCCTGGAACTGGACTTCAGAGCCACAGGGAGCTTGTGGCTCTCTCTGGTTTGAAAAAGAACCGCGTCCTCTGGTGCCAGCCCTCTCCCCAAGCCCCGTGCACGCGCCTCCGTACCTCTGTACTTTGCTTCCGCCACTCCTCTGAGTCTCAGTTTCTTTCTAGTTGTAGAATTTTCACTCAGCTAGCCTTCCTGTGGGTATGAGTGGTGTCCGTGTTTTCTTTTCGTGGTTATTCTGAAATAGTTGTGCACAGCTGCATTTACGGTGTTTACCTTATGCCGCCATCTTGCTGTCCCTTTGCCTATTTTTAAAAAATATATATTTTATTGATGTTTTACAGAGAGGAAGGGAGAGGGATAGAGACTCAGAAACATCGATGAAAGAGAAGCATCAATCAGCTGCCTCCTGCACACCCCCAACTAGGAATGTGCCCCGCAACCAAGGTACATGCCCTTGACCGGAATCGAACCTGGGGCCTTTCAGGCTGCAGGCCAACGCTCTATACAGTGAGCCAAACCAGCTAGGGCCCTTTGCTCATTTTCTAATTGGATTCTTGGTCTTCCTTTTGTTAAGTTGTATGAGTTCCTTATATGTTTTTGACATTAACCTTTTATCAGATGTATTATTGCCAAATATGTTCTCCCATACAGTGGGCTCCCTTTTCATTTTGTTGACGTTTTCTTTTGCTGTGCAGAAGCTCTTTATTTTGATGTAGCTCCATTTGTTTATTTTTCTCCTTGGTTTTCTTTGCCTGGCAGTTGTATCTGTAAACATATTGCTATGAGAGATATCTGAGATTTTGCTGCCTATAGTTTCTTCTAGGATTTTTATGGTTTCACAACTTACATTTAAGTCTTTTATCCATTTTGACTTTATTCTTGTGTATGGTGTAAGTTGGTGGTCTAGTTTCATTTTTTGTATGTATCTGTCCAATTTTCCCAACACCATTTATTGAAGAGACTATTTTGGATTCCATTTATGTTCTTGCCTCCTTTGTCAAATATTAATTGAGTGTAATGGCTTGTGGACACCCAAATATTTTTTAAAATATATTTTATTGATTTTTTACAGAAAGGAAGGGAGAGGGACAGAGTGTTAGAAACATTGATGAGAGAGAAACATCGATCATCTGCCTCCAGATTATTCCCCACAGGGCGTGAGCCTGCAACCAAGGTACATGCCCTTGACTGGAATCGAACCTGGGACCCTTGAGTCCACAGGCTGATGATCTATGCACTGAGCCAAACTGGTTAGGGTTGGACACCCAAATATTAATATCTATATACTAGAGGCCTGTTGCATGAAAATTCATGCATTGAAGTGAGGGTCCCTCACTCAGTCCAGGAGCCCTCAGGGTTGGGAGGTGACCCGGTAATCAGGGGAACGCAATGCCCCATCACACCTTTGCTGTTGCCACTGCCAGCAGCACAAGCCTCGGCAGGCCCTGGTTACCTGAGCCTTGGGCCGGCCCTGGGCAGCTGGGCAGCCACCATCTGAGGCTTGCCTGAGCCTCGGGCCAACCCTGGGAGGCTGGGGGGCTGAGGAGATTGAGGGACTCTGGAGTCAGGTGTGTGTAGCAGCCAGGTCCGCCTGGGGCTGAGGGGACTGGGCATCACCATCTTGTGGCTGTGGGTGCCACCATCTTCGAAGGCGAGGCAGTCAATCAGCATATTCCCTCCTTATTAGCTGTGGATGCCGCCATATTTGTGATGATGTAAGGGTCAATTAGAATATTCCCACTTTATTAGATATGATGGGTTTTGAATAATTTTTATTTTACACTTTATACTTTTTATGTTTCTCTAGAAATAACACCAATATTTTGTAATTGGAAACAATATATCTGTCAGAGACAGCTATTGACTTGTACAAATGATTTTTGCTTTTGTGAAAATACGGAGGAAAATTTTAATGTTCTATTACAATGAAAATATATGTTAAAAACAATTACTCTTTTACATAAGTATTTAGAAATAAAAGTAGAATTAAGGCCAAAGCAAAAGTCATTTCATGGCTTAAAAGCACTGTGATCCCAAGGACATAAAATATATTAACTTAAACAGTGAGACTATTGTCCATAAGAGTACCAAATATTCTGAATGGATAGAGGCATCCAGCTGTAAACTAATGGACTTTTGAGGATTTCTACCCTTTAAAAAGCCATTTCTCATGTTACAGCAATGGAGATTGTGAAAAATGTATAGGACAGATTATGTTTCACTTTCTTTATTTGCACAGCTTGTTAAAAGTAGCTTAATACTCTGGGAATCCTTATTCCATTCACAACTTGAATATGTACTTATAGTATTTATACATCTAGAGTTCAGTTGATCATTCTGGTCACCATCTGTACATGGATAGTTTTTACACTAAGAGCTGTTGGTTCTAATGTATTGTTTTGACATTACATACTATAGTTGATTAAACAGAAGTAAATACCAGGTGCTGGCCTTCTCCTCTCAGGGGCCCCCAGCATGGCTGGCTGGATTGTGGAGTTTAATTATGATGCTGTGCATAATGATGAATCAACTATTTGAGTTGGGGAAATCTTCAGGAATGTAAAAAAAAAAAAACTATAGGAGGATGACTAGAAGGAGACCTAAATAGAAGAAAAATGTTTTCTGATAATTTTGTTAAGGAAATTAAGAAAGAGATAGAATCCAAGATACAATTTGCCCATCAAACAGGAAAGTCATGGGGATGTAGCAAGTCTTATACAAAAAACTAGAGGCCTGGTGCACAAAAATTTGTGCACTCAGGGGTCCCTCAGCCTGGCCTGTGCCCTCTTGAAGTCTGGGACCCCTCGGGGGATGTCCACCTGTTGGCTTTGGCCCGCTCCCCATGTGATCGGGGCTACAATAGCAGTCAGACATCCCTCTGGCAGCCCAGGAGCCCTTAGGAGATGTTCACTTGCCAGTGAGGAGCAGACCTAAGCTGCAGTCAGACATCCTTAGCGCTACTGAGGAGGCAGGAGAGGCTCCCACCACCACTGCTGTGGGAGTGCACTGACCACCAAGGGCACCTCCTGCATTGAGCATCTGCCCTCTGGTGGTCAGTGTGTGTTATAGTGACCAGTCATTCCCAGTCGTTCTGCTATTAGGGTCAATTTCCACATTACCCTTTTATTACCTAATCTAATAAAAGAGTAATATGTAAATTGATGTCACTCCTCTACACCTAAGCCACGCCCATGATCCCATAACCATGCCCACTAGCCAATCAGAGCGACTATATGCAAATTAACCCAGCCAAGATGGTGACCAGCAGCCACAGAGCTGGAACAAAGAAGAGGCTTTCCCCTGCTATGGAGGAAGCTAAGGTTCCTGCCTGCCTTGGCTGGCTGTAGCCTCTGCTCAAGGCAACAAAGTTTCAATTATAGAAGATAAATAAACCCCAGATACCTGCTTCCAGCCGGCTTGGGCTCAAGGAAGCGCTGGGAGCCTGGGTTGTCAGGGGCAACCCGACCTGGGTTCTGGTTAAAGCAACAAAGTTTCAATTATAGTATATAAATAAATCCCAGATACCTGCTTCCAGCCAGCCTTGCTGCAAACAGCCATCAGCCATTCACCCAGGCTGGCCAGGTACCCCAGCAGGGGATGTGGCCAGCCTGAAAATGGCCCTCAGCCCCTCCCTGAAAGGAATGTGGCCAGCCTGAAAATGGCCCTCAGCCCCTCATCCAGGCTGACCAGGCATCCCAGCAGGGACTCCCTCCCTGAAAGAGATGTGGCCAGACTGAAAATGGCCCTCAACCCCTCACCCAGACTGACCAGGCATCCCAGGGGGGGATACCCATCAGGGCAAACCAGCCAACCTCCACCCATGCACCAGGCCTTTATCCTCTACTAGAGGCCCGGTGCACAAAATTCGTGCAGTGGGGGGGGGGGGTCCCTCAGCCCAGCCTGTGCCCTCTCACAGTCCAGGACCCCTATCTCCTTACCGCCCTCGCTCCTTACCGCCCACCTGCTCGCTGCTCCTTAGTGCTGCCACAGAAGCTCCCACTACCGCCACTGCGCTTGCCAGCTGTGAGCCTGGGTTCTGACTGAGAGGCACTCCCGCTGTGGAAGTGCACTGACCACCAGGGGGCAGCTCCTGCGTTGAGCATTTGCCCCCTGGTGGTCAGTGTGCATCATAGTGACCGATCATTCTAGTTGTTCCACTGTACGGTTGCTTAGGCTTTTATTATATAGATATTAAAAGGGTAAAATGCAAATTGACCCTAACAGTAGAACCACTGGGAATGACTGGTCACTATGATACACACTGACCACCAGAGGGCAGATGCTCAATGCAAGAGCTGCCCTCTGGTGGTCAGTGTGCTCCCACAGGGGGAGCTCTGCTCACCCACAAGCCAGGCTGACAACTGCCAGTACAGTGGTGGTGGTAGGAGCCTCTCCTGCCTCCTCAGCAGTGCTAAGGATGTCCAACTGCAGCTTAGGCCTGCTCCCCTCTGGCACGTGGACATCCCCTGAGAACCGCTGGGCTGCCAGAGGGATGTCTGACTGCCAGCTTAGGCCCGGTCTCCTGGGGAGCAGGCCTAAGCCAGCAGGTGAACATCTCCCGAGGGGTCCCAGATTGTGAGAGGACACAGACCGGGCTGAGAGACCCCCCTCCCCCGAGTGCACAAATTTTTGTGCACCAGGCCTCTAGTATAGGATAAGCCCTGATAGATTCCCAGCTGGAGGATTTCAGTCACAACCACAAACTAAAAGCATTAAGGAGACCAAGAAGCATCAGTGTAAAGTTCTCTCTGGGTACATTCCATAAAATGATGAACTGGAGCTGAAAATGGGAGATATTACTGATATTTATGAAGAGGTAGAAGAAGGCTGGTGGAGTGGAACCTGAACAACAAGTTGGGACTGTTTTCCTCAAATTCTGTGAAAGAATTAGAGATAACAGATGATAGTGAAACTCATGAAGCCCAGGAGGATTCAGAAACTGTACTGGGCCACCTTATCTTTCCCCTCTCTGGGGGATGGGAATGAAACTGCACTTGGATCAATTACATAGCCAAAGAAAATTAGAGGAATTGGGTTTGGAGATGTTTTTAAAGAAAGCTCTGTGAAACTTAGGACAAGGATATCCAATGAAAGAGAAGAGAAAAAAAAACGGAAAGGCTCTTAGTCATACAGTGACTAGGATCCAGAACTCAGAGTGTGGAGATAGCAAAACAGACCCTGAAAGTAAAATTAAAGCTAAGGAATATAGTGTTCTAGTTGAAATAAATTTTTAAAAATTTTCCAAAAAAAAAATGAAAAAGTAAATACCACAGCACTTGGTGCTCTAAAACAAATATCAGCCCAATAATTTTGACATTATTGTGAAATCTAATATCCTCATCACCACACTGAGTTCACTACATAGTCAAAGTGAAAGCTTGGGAAAATAAGAATGAGATCTGGGTAGAAATAATGCCACTCATTTGACAAAATATCTTAAATGAACTGAACTCACACTGAAGAGTTCAATTAAATAAAGTTATATAGACTAGAGTTCCCCAAATTTATCAACCATCGCTGTTGACTGATATTTACAACATCCCTTTCGGTTTCTACTCTGCTGTTTCTTTTCAATCATGTACAGTATAACTTGTTTAAAGTTTTCTCAAGGACTAAAGATTTAAAAACAAACTAAACAATTTAAAAGCAAAACTTCCTGGTATTTATAGATACAACCTTAAAACATCTGAGCATAGGATATGGGAAATCTTTACAGTTTATAACTTTGCAGACATTTTAATAGCAGCCAAAGCATAATGAGTACCAAATGATCAAATTCCAGCCACAAAGTTTGAAAACTCATTTTTAAAAGTTTGATGGTCACCTTAGCTGGTTTGGCACAGTGGATAGAGTGTTGGCCTGCAGACTGAAGGGTCCTGGGTTCAATGCCAGTCAAGGGCACATGCCAGTGTTGTGAGCTCGATCCCCAGTAACCTTGGCACATTGGGATGATGCTCTAACTACCTGAGCTACGCCACCTGGCCTATGGATATTTAAAGAAGAAATTAATCTAGTAACTATAAATGAAATGGCAATCAGAGCTAGCCTAGTGAGAGCAGAAAACCCCAGAGGATTGCCCCCGCCCCCCAAGGTAAGCCCTGCATTGGGCACAGAATAAAGACCATTCATTTTCTGACTCTGGTTTAGAATAGAAACTCACTGAGCCAGAGTCCTTGGTATGGCTATTTTTTTAAATCGCTATAGTTATAATCTATTTTCTGGCCTTGAGTATCTCTCATATATCTGTTTCTACTAGGTACTTGAGCTTTTGCTAAAGACAGAGGGTTTGTCACAAATTAGGTTCTCTGAGAAGCAGACTATGAGATGGAAATTAGCATGCAGAAAGTTTATTATGCAGTCTCTTGAAATCAACACCTATGGGGGATGGGAAGAAGTACAAATTGGGCAGAATGAGAATCTGGCTGCAATGCAACCACATCTCAGCTGTGTTCAATGAGAAGCTGTGAAGTTAGGGTGACCCTTCAAAGTCGTTGCCAGTTGAAGTAAGAGGCCTGATGGCTAATGGTTGTTGAGTATCTTTTGATGTGCTTATTGGCCATTTGTAGATTTTCCTTGGAGATATTTCTATTCAGATCTTTTGTCCATTTTAATTATGTTATCTGTCTTTTTGAGTTATAAGAGTCCTTTATATGTGCAGGATAAAAGTCCTTATTAGATATATGATTTGCAAATATTTTCTCCCATTCTACAGGTTGTCTTTTCATTTTCTTGATAGTGTGCTTTGAAGTAAATTTTTTTTTTCATTTCACTGTTGTCCAATTTATCTATTTTTTCTTTGCTTGTGCTATTGGTGTCATATCTAAGAAACAGTTGTCTAATCCAAGGTCATAGCGTATGTTTTCTCCTAAGAGTTTTATAGTTTTAGCTCTTATGTTTAAATTTTTCAATTAATTTTTTTATGCAAAGATGATGGACAACAGCCTGTACACTGTAACACTTGACCAAAGCCCAGAGCAATCCAGTGATATCTTATGAAGGCTCTTTATCAGAACCCCTGATAAAAAGGCAAAAAATGTCAGCACACAACACTGCAGCTGTTAGCAAGTTGCCACATTCTGTTCAATATCCTGAATACAGTCTGCAGACCACGTTGGTGGTCTGCATGTATCGTAACACTCTCCAATACAAAAGGATCTACTTGCTTAGGTCAAAGACAATTTTTTAGGCTCAAGGGATGACAGTGCCTACTCCCCAATGTTTGCATAGGCAGGTAGCTGGCAAGCCTGTCCCTAGGACTCCAGATATGTAAATCAGCAGAGGTAAACTGGGGAAAGAAATGGAGAAACTTTTTTAAAAATTGGAGCAATTTCAGATTACACTGATCATATCTATTAGATACAAATGTTTTCAAAAAATGTTTTCAAAGCAGAAGAGTAGAAGAGAAGCATTTTATGAGCTAAATTGATATATCTGCAGGAAGAAGTGTTCTGGCCCAACCTCAGCTGAAGAAACCACTGATTTTGTGGTTGGCTGGTTGTGTCTAAAAGCGTTTTAGGTTGAACTAAGGGCCAACTGAATATCTTAAAAATCTGGGACATAGTTGTGAATCATCTGGAGGAATAAAAGCTGAAGAATTAGGGAGAACCAAGATGGCGGCATGAGGTATATACCTAAATGCACAGCCTCCACACCTACATTATAGAAATACAACTATTCAGATAAACAACCATCCTCCAGAACCAAGGGAGGGGAAGCTTTACATCTAGAAGGCAAGAGGAGTGCTTTGAGACTGAATAGCAGCTCCCGGTGTGCCCAAACTGAAAGGTACGGATGCGCGAAACGGAGGCGGCAGCGCAGTGCGCGGCGGTGCGGGTGAAAGGGTGGAAGCGGCGATCTGGTCCGCAGCTTAGAAGATTATAAACTCCTGGGTCGCACTAAATGCAATGCGGGCTGTAGGGCAACGGGGCGGCGGAAGACCAGTGGTGTTCTAGCAGTGCTATCTGCAGCTATCACTGACGCAGAGATTCCGGGACTGAGAACCATGCGCAGACCCCAGGGCTTGGAGAAGCCAAACCCGGTAGAAACTGCGGCATCCGCAGAGGGGACGCCATTGTGAGTTGCTCCACCCCCAGTGATTCTGAGACCCTGCCCCACCCCACCTACAACCCCGCCCAAGCTCTGCGCCTGCCTGCCTGCAGCATAACCTAAGGGTCTGCAGCTGAGACAGAACTCCAATAGATCCAAACTCCAGACAACGAGGAGAAAGGCCTGCAGGTCATTTCCCCCCAGTGATACCTCCCAGTGATAACTACAATAAGACTGTGCACCCAGCTTTCAAAGACGTACAACAAGAGTGTCCACCCCAGGTGATTGGGGAGGCTGAATCACTGGGCCCTATATAGGATACCTAGCACAGAAAGCCAAAATGCAGAGACTAAGAAACAGGTCACAAAAGACAGAAATGGAGGAACGCAAATGACTAGATATAGAGTTCAAAACCACGGTTATTAGGTTTTTCAAGAAGTTTTTAGAGACTGCTGATAAATTTAGTGAGACCCTCGAGCATATGAAAAAGAACCAGCTAGAAATTAAGCATACACTGACTGAAATAAAGAATAATATATAGAGATCCAACAGCAGACGAGAGGATTGCAAGAATCAAGTCAAAGATATGAAATATGAAGAAGCAAAACCTACTCAGCCAAAAAAGCCAAAACAAACAAACAAACAAACGAACGAAAAATCAAAAAGTATGAAGATAGTGTAAGGAGTCTCTGGGACAACTTCAAGTGTACCAACATCAGAATTATAGGGGTACCAGAAGAAGAGAAAGAGCAAGATATTGAAAACATATTTGAAGAAATAATGACAGAAAACTTCCCCCACCTGGTGAAAGAAATAGACTTCCAAATCCAGGAAGCACAGAGAACCCCAAACAAAAGGAACCGAAGGAGGACCACACCAAGACACATCATTATTAAAATGCCAAGAGCAAAAGACAAGGAGAGAATCTTAAAAGCTGCAAGAGAAAAGCAGTTAATTACCTACAAGAGGAAACCCATATGACTGTCAGCTGATTTCTCAACAGAAACTCTGTAGGCCAGAAGGGAGTGGCAAGTAATATTCAAAGTGATGAACAGCAAGAATCTACAGCCAAAACTACTTTACCCAGCAAGGCTATAATTCAGAATTGAAGGTCAGATAAAGAGCTTCACAGACAAAAAAAAGCTAAAGGAGTTCATCACCACCCAACCAGTATTATATGAAATGCTGAAAGGTATCCTTTGAGAAGAGGATGAAGAAAAAGTAAAGATAAAAATTATGAACAACAAATACATATCTATCAACAAGTGAACCTAAAAATCAAGTGAATAAAAAATC
>PVJC01037419.1:0-17221 GCA_004026665.1 Murina feae | reverse complement strand
AACAGATCAGCCGAGGGACTTTGATGCATGCATTTAAGCATAAATAATGGACACAAAACACTGGGGTGTAGGGGAGGCGGGTGGAAGGGCAGGGGAAAAAAGAGATATATGTACAAATCTTTGTAAAACCTTATGTAATAAAAAAAATAAGAATAAAAAAAACAAAAAAACTTTATCAAATGTATCATTGGCATGTATATTGTCCCATACAGTGGGTTCCTTTTTTATCTTGTTGATATTTTGTCTTTTTGTCATTTTGGTTTTTGTTTGTTTGTTTGTTTTTGCTGTGAAGAAGCTTTTTGTTTTGATGTAGTCCCACTTGTGTATTTTCTCCTTAGTTTCTTTTGCCGTAAGAGACATATCTGCAAACATATTTCTATGACAAATGTCTACCGTATTTTCCAGCATATAAGATGATTGGGCATATAAGACAACCCCCAACTTTTGAGAAGATTTTCCTGGGTTAAAAAGTCCAGATGGAGAACATATGCAGCACAAAAAGGAGCCGACGGGAGATACTTGTGGTCTCCAGAGAATAAAAGGGACATATGTAATGACGACCCCTGACTTTTGAGAAAATTTTCCTGGGTTAAAAAGTCATCTTATATACTGGAAAATAGGGTATTTTGCTGTCTATGGGTTCTTCTAAGATTTTTATGATTTCATCTCTTACATTTCAGTCTTTTATCCATTTTGAGTTTATTTTTGTGTATGGTATAAGTTGGTGGTCTAGCTTCAATTTTTTTCATGTATCTGTCCAATTTCTAAACACCATTTATTGAATTGATGGTCTTGACTCCATTGTAGACTGTTGCCTCCTTTTTCAAATAGTAATTGAATGTAACGCCTAGGGTTGATTTCTTCGTTCCCTGTTCTGTTCCATTGTTCAATATATCTGTTCTTGTGCCAGTATCAGGCTGTTTTGATTACATTGGTTTTGTATAATGACTTAATATCTGATTTTGTGTTAGCTCCAGCTTTATTCTTCTTTCTCAAGATGGCTGAAATATTCAGGGCCTTTTTGGTTCCATAAGCAGTTTTGAAATGTTTGCTCTAGATCTGTGAAATATAACATTGGTAATTATTAGGGAATGCATTGAATATATAGATTGCTTTGGGTAGTATGGAAATTTTAATGATGTTAATTCTACCAATCCATGAACATGGTATATTATTCCAGTTGTTTATATCTTGCTTTATCTCTTCTTTCAATGTCCTGTAGTTTTCTGAGTACAAGTCTCTTACCACCTTGGATAAGTTTATTTCTCAGTATCTTCATTTTTTGTAACTATGGTATATGGGATTGTTTGTTTAGTTTACTTTCTGAGAATTCATCGAATCTAATAAAAGTAATATGCAAATTGACCCTCACTCCATTACACCCTCAACCACGCCCACAAACCAATCAGGAGAAAATATGAAAATTAACTCAACTAATATGGCGGCAGCCACGGAGCTGGAGTTGCCTCGGGCAATGGAGGAAACCAGGACCCTGTGGGCCCTGAGCTCTACTCAAGGCTACAAAGTTTCAATTATAGAAAATAAACAAACCCCAGATACCTACAGAGCTGGGACCTTGGCAACCCAGGCTTTGAGCAGGGGACCAAGGCAACAAAGTTTCAATTGTAGAAGTTGAATAAATTCCAGACACCTGCTTCCAGCCAGGCACCCCAATAGGTACCCGAACACTAAAGGGGCTGTGGGCAGCTTGAAGTAGCCCTCTGCCCCTCACTCAGGCTGGCCAGGTACCCCAGTAGGGACCCAAACCCTGAAGGGGCTGTGGGCAGCCTTAAACGGACATCAGCCCCTCACCCAGGCTGGCCAGGCACACCAGCAGGTGGACATCCCCTGGGGGTCCTAGACTGCGAGAAGGCACAGGCCAGGCTTAGGGACCCCCCCCCCCCGAGTGCACTGGGCCTCTAGTTATTGTATAAAAATTCTATCAATTTATGAGTGTTAATTTTGTATCCTGCTACATTGCAAAAATCCTTTATTAAATCTAGTAAGTTTTTTGTGGGGTCTTTAGTGTTTTCTATGTACAATATCATGTCATCTGCGAATAATGACAGTTTTAATTCTTTCTTTCCAATTTGGATACTTTTTATGTTTTTTCTTGTCTGATCGCTGTGGGTAGAATTTCCAGTACTTCAATAACAGTGGTGAAAGCAGACATTTCCCATCTTCTTCCTGTTCTTAGAGGAAATGGTTTTAGTTTTTACCCATTGAGTATGATGTTGGCTCTAGGTTTATCATATATGGCCTTTATTATGTTGAGGCATGATCTCTCTATTCTCATGTTGCTGAGTTTTTTATAAAAAATCTGTGTTGGATTTTCTCCAGTGATCAACTATTAACATGATCATGTAATTTATGTCTCTTAATTAGTATATGTTATTTTTCACATTTATAGATTTGTGAATATTGTACCAGCCTTGTAACCCTGTAAATCTCACTTGATCATGTTGTATGAATATTTTGTTGAGATATTTGTATTTGTGTTCATTTGGGATATTTGCCTATAATTCTCTTTCTTTGTAATGTCTTTATCTGGTTTTGCAATATGATAATGCTGGCCTCATCAAAAAAGGCTTAGAAACGTTCTTTTTCTTTAGATTTTTTGGGAATAGTTTGAAGATAAGTGTTAGGTTTTCCTTGAGGGTTTGGTAAAACTCTTCTTTGAAGCCATCCAGACCAGGATTTTTGTTTGCCAGGAGTTTTCTATTATTATTAATTTTTTCTATTTCTATTCATTAAGTTGTAGAGTTAAATAGTTTATTATTAACTAGTGTCTCAGTGCACAAAATTCGTACATGGGTGTGTGAGTCCCCTCAGCCCAGCCTGCAGTATCTCCAATCTGGGATCCCTTGGGAGATGCCAGATCCCCGGGTTCAGGCCTAAACTGGCAGTTGGACATACCTTTCACAATCCTGGACCACTGGCTCATAATTGCTCACCTGCCTGCCTGGTTGTCCCTCACTGCCTTTGCTTGCCAGCCTGATCAGGCCTACCTGCCCCCACTGTTGGTCAGGTCATCCCAACTGCCCACTCCCTGCAGGCCCGGTCACTCCTAACTGTCCCCCTCACTGTCCTGGTCACCCCTTACAACCCCCTTCCTGGCCTGGTTGTCCCACCCTGCCCCCCCTGCTAGCCTAGTCACCCCTCACTTTCTCCCCTGCCAGCCTAATTGCCCCCAACTGTCCCCCACTGCCAACTTGGTTGCCCCCATCTGCACAGCCCCTACTGGCCTGGTTACCCCTAACTGCCCCCTCTGTGCCTTCTTGGTTGCCCCTAACTGCCCCCCTCTGTTGGCCTGGTCATGCCTAACTGACCCCCCTGCCAGCCTAATCACTTCCAACTGCACACCCACTACCAGCCTGGTTGCCCCTAACTGCCCCCCTGCCATCCTGATTGCCCTTCACAGCCTCCTCCCCACCATCCTGGTTGCCCCATGCAGCCTGCTGTTCAGTAGTTTGGTCATCCCTCACTAACCCCTTTGCCAGGCTGGTCATAGGCTGTCATCTTGTGAGAGCATGAGGGTTAATTTGCATATTACCTTTTTATTATATAGAACTAGGGGCCCGGTGCATGAAATTCATGCACAGGGGGTTCCTCAGCCCAGCCTGCCCCCTCTCACATAGTGGGAGCCCTCACTGCTCCCCTTGGGGAGTGGGCCGAAGCCACAGTCTGGCCTCCCTTTGTGGAAGGTGACCAGGCTAATCAGGGGAAGCCACCAGACCCATCACCCCACTGCTACAGCCACTGCCAGTCACCACAGCCACCAAGGTGTTTTCATCAACATGGACTCCACTCCCTTCACCATGAAAAAATGACAACTTTCTTTAGGCATTTTTAAGATGTATCCTTCATAGGATATGACATTTCTTTCTTTTTCTTAATCCTCACCTGAGGATATGTTTCCATTGATTTTTAGAGAATGTGGAAGAGAGAGGAAAAACAGAGAGAAACATCAAAGTGAGAGGAACACTTTGATTGGCTGCCTCCTGCATAGGCCTTGACCTGGGCCCCAGCCAGAAAGGAGCCTGCAACCAAGGTACATGCCCTAGGTCAGAATTGAACCTAGAATCTGCAGTCAGCAGGCGGAGGCATTATGCACTGATCCAAACCGGTTAGGGCAGGATATAACATTTCTTAGCCCTCCAGCAGTGGACCTTCATTTTTTTTCTCCAGGAATGTGGTGGGAAAACCCTAGATCACCTTTAGGGAATCTTATTACCCAAGTTACTAAGACTATTACTAGTGGCATACAGGGAGCTTAGCCAATGAGTGGTCAAAAAAGGTGCTTCCTCTGTAGTTCACTCCCATCACCGGCTCCACCACTGCCCTTCCAATCCCAGCTCCACCCCTGCCCAGGCTTGTAACCTCTGGCTCAGGATGCAGGGGACCACCAAGCCCCCCTGATTGCCAGCTTCACAGAACCCAGGCCTCTGCGATCACTGGCTCTGCCCCTGCCCTCTGCCATTGCCAGTTCTGCCCTTGCCCCACTGGCAGTCTCTGGCCAAGGCTACAGGCCTGGGCAGGAGACCCCCGAGATCCCTCTTTGCCAGCTCCACCAGTGCCCAGACCCCTGCAAACACAGGTCCGCCCCTGTCCCTCTGATCACTGGCTCTAAGGAGCCCAGGACCCTGTGATCTCCGGCCTTGCCCCTGCCCAGGCCTGAGGCCTCTGCCCCAGGCCTTATGCCTGGGTAGGGCATCCTCATACTCCTCCAATAACTGGCTCTGCCTCTGCCCTCTCCAGTCACCGGCTCAGCCCTTGCCCATGCCTGAGGCTTCTGGCAAAGGCCTCTGGCAAAGGCCTCTGTCCTGGGCAGGGAACCCCCAATTCCCTCTAATCATCTGTTCCGCCCCTTGTACCCCCGCATCCCTCATCACCTGCTTGGCTAACAGGCCTGACCAGTTGTAGGGCTGAGCAGGACTGGGCTCCACCATCTTGTGGCTATGGGTGCTGCCATCTGGTGGCCATGGGGGAAGCCATATTTGTCAGAGAGTGATGCCTAATTTGCATATTACTCTTTTATTAGACAGGATGTGGCTATATGTGCCTCCATCTTGTCTCCATGGGGGTGGCCATCTTGTGCCTCTGGGCGCCAACATCTTGTGGCCATGGGAGTGGCCATCTTTGTCACAGAGTGATGCCTAATTTGCATATTACTCTTTTATTAGACAGTATGTGGCTATGGGCGCCTCCATCTTGTGTCCATGAGAGCGGCCATCTTGTGGCTATGCATGCCGCCACCTTGTGGCTATGGTGGTGGCCATTTTTGTCATGGAGTAACACCTAATTTGCATATTACTCTTTTATTATATAGGCTTATTCTTGTTTTTTGAAGTAGGACTGTAGTGATATAAACTTCCCTCTCAGGTCTGCTTTTGGTGTCCTATAGATTCTGGGTTGTTGTGTGTTTATTTTCATTTTTTTCCAGGAAGTTTTTTATTTCTTTCTTGATCTCATTGGTAACCCATTCATTGTTTCATTACATACTATTTAGCCTCCATTTATTTGAATGATTTTGAGTATTTTTATTCTAGTTGATCTCATGTCATTGTGATCAGAGAAGATGCTTGATATAATTTTAATCTTATGGAACCTATAGAGATGTGCTTTGTATCTTAACATATGGTCTCTTTGAGAATGACCCATGTGCACTTGATAATAATATATTTTCTGCAGCTTTGGGGTGAAATGTTCTATAAATGTTAATTAAATCCATCTAATCCAGTGTTTCATTTATAGTCTCTGTTTCCTTATTGACTTCTTTTCTGGAACAGTTATCCAGTAAAGTCAGAGGAATATTAATGTCCTTATTATGACTATATTGCTGTTAATATCTCCCTTAAAGTCCTCTAGAAGTTTTTAAATATGTTTATGTGTTCCTATATTGGGTGTATATATGTTTGCCATGGTATGTCCTCTTGTTGGATTGATCTCTTTAGTATTATGTAGTGACCTTTGTTGTCTCTTGTGATGGTCTTCATTTTCAAATCTTTTTGTCAGATATGCGTATTGCTATCCCAGCTTTTATTTAATTTCCATTTGCATGAACATTGTTTTTCCATGCCTTCATTCTCATCCTGTGTGTCTTGTTCTGACATGGGTCGATTGTGGACAGCATATATTTAGGTCATGCTTTCTTATCCATTGAGCTACCTTATGTCTTTTGATTGTAGCATTTGATCCATTTACATTTAGGTTATTATTGATAGGTACTTATTTATTATCATTTTACTTCTTTATGCCTATGTTTCTCTTTCTCTCTATTTCTTCTTCTCATTACAACAGTCCCTTTAGCATTTCTTGCAGTGCTGGTTTGGTGGTGTTAAACACCTTTAGCCTGTTTTTGTCTGTAAAGCTCTTTACTTTACCATCTATTTTATTTTATTTTAAAATATATTTTATTGATTTTTCACGGAGAGGAAGAGAGAGGGATAGAGAGTTAGAAACATCGATGAGAGAGAAACATTGATCAGCTGCCTCCTGCACACTCCCCACTGAGGATGTGCTTGCAACCAAGATACATGCCCTTGACCGGAATAGAACCTGGGACCCTTGAGTCCGAAGGCTGATGTTCTGTCCACTGAGCCAAACTGGTTAGGGCTACCATCTATTTTAAATGTTAGCCTTGCTGGATATAGTAATCTTGGTTTTAGATCCTTGCTTTTCATGCCATTCCCTTGTGGTTTGTAGTGTTTCTGATGAAAAATCAGCTGATAGTCTTATGGGAGCTCCTCTGTAGTTAATAAATTGCTTTTCTATTGTTGCCTTTAAGATTCTTTCTTTGTCTTTAATTTTTGGCATTTTAATTATGATGTGTCTGAGCATGGATCTGTTTGGATTCTTCTGGCTTGGGAATCTATGTGCCTCCTAAACTTGTGTGACTTTTTCCTTTACCAGGTTAGGGAAGTTTTCTGCAATTGTTTATTCAAACATACTTTCTACCCCTTGCTTGCTTTCATACCCTTCTGGCACACCTATCATGGGATTTTTGTTATGTTTCATGTCGACCCACAGCTTTTTAAAGCTGCTCTCCTGTTTTTTAATTTTTTTTCTTTTTGGTTTTCTGATTGAGTTATTTTTTTCTACACTACCTTCTAAGTCACTGATCTGATCCTCAGCTTCCCCTAATATGTTTTGGATTCCTCCACTGTATATTAGTGTTATGTCAGTCTTCATAGTTACTATATATTTTCTCATTTTGTTGAGCATCATTGCCATCATTACTCTTATCTCTTTGTCTGATAAACTTTTTATATCCATTTCATTTAGCTTTTCTTCTGGAACATTCCCTTGTTCTTTCATTTGGGGTATTTATTTATTTATTTATTTTTGTATTTCCATTTTGGCTGCCTTTTGGGATTTATGTCTGTATTAGATAGATCTGCTATAAGTCCCAATATCTAGTGCAGGACAACGTTAGACCCAGCTTGTGACTGGACCTGAGCACCCTGCTTGGAGCTATCAATAATCCACTGCTTGTTGCTCCCTCTGTTCAAGCTGAGTACCTTTGGAAAGGACCAAAATGTGCACAAGTGTCTGCTTTTCTTAGTCTTGAGCTGGGATTTGATCAGGCAAAGACTCAAAGCCTCCAGAGACCTGCCTCTGCCTACATTCCCATTGACTCTCAGACCTGAATAGTCTCAGGCTGTTGAACACAGGGTAAGGTGAGAGGTCTTCCAATAGGGTGGGTCAACTGCCTTTTCCCCAGGCAAAATAAAATGCCTGGATATCAAAGGTCGACCTTTGGAGAAAGATTTCCTCCACAGTGTATGTTAATGTCTCAGCATAGAAAACTGAGGGTGGGTGCCATCCAAACTCCAACTCTGGAGCCCCCAAACATGGAATCTGCTTACACATCTCTAGTGCACTTTTCCCTCCTTCTGACAGAACCCAAGGTGAGTGGCTTCACATCTAATTTTGTGTATTGCCCTGTTAAGAGGGTGCCTTGCATTTTCAGTCATCTCTCCCTAGCAGATGGCTCCTGTATGACCCATACTGAGGACCGAGCCCACAACCTGGGCATGTGCCCTGATTTGAACCATGACCTTCTGGTTCATAGGTCCATGCTCAATCACTTAGCCACAATGGCTGGGTGCTGCTACCATTTTAAAGTCTGAGTTATGCTACTCTCCACCTCAAGTCTGGGTTAAGCAAAAGAGGGACCAGCACTTCAGATAGCTCCCAGACATATTAGAATGTTGCAAATTAGGTCTCTCTACTCTTCCCATTTGTGGTAGGAAATAGAACTGGGCTGGAACTTCTGTGGGGAAAAGATAAGATTACATCAGGTAGGCAATGGAGCAAGGAAGAGGTAAAGTGCCATGAAATTTCTTATTGATTGGAATATTGCTTTTCTTAATTGGGTAATTGCTTGGTTGTTAAAGAATTTTGTTTTCTAGAGCTCCTATAAGGTTATTTTATCCAATTTATTTGTTTGTTTTTTGGGGTTGCTTTTGTTTGTTTGTTTTGATGTTTTTTTCTATGTATTTATGGAAGAACGAAGACTTGAAGTTTCATGTTCTGCTATTTTGCTAGAGTATTTTTATTGCATATTTTACTTATTTTTATTTTTTAATTATTTTAAATTTTATTGGAGTGACATTAGTCAACATGAACATATAGGTTACATAGGTGGATTATTTTACAAAATCTGTCTATAGGACCATGTGCCCACCACCCAAAGTAAAATCTCTTGTCACCTCATATTAGGATCCCTTTCTCCCCCCTAACCTCTTCCCTATGGCAACCACCACACTGCTCTTTGTGTACATAAGTTTCAGTTTTATATTCCACATATGAGTTAAATCATATAGTTCTTAGCTTTCTCTGTTTGACTTATTTCACTTCACATATGTTCTCAAGGTCCATCCATGTTGCTGTAAATAATGCTATTTCATCCTTTCTTATGGCCATAGTACTCCATATACCACATATTCTTTTTCCAGTTCTCTATAGTAGGGCATTTTGGCTGTTTCCAACTCTTGGCCACCATGAATAATGCTACAATAAACATAAGGGTGCATATATCATTGCATATAAATGATTTAGAGTTTTTTGAGTGTATACCCAGGAATGGAGTTGTTGGGTTGTATGGTAGCTCTATTTTTAATTTTTGAGAAATTGCCAGATTCCTTTCCATAGTGGTTATACCAGTCTATATTCCTACCAATAGTAAATGAGGGTTCTCTTTTTCCCACAACCTCTCTAACACTTGTTATTGTTTGTTTTGTTGATGATGGTGACTCTAACTGATGTAAGGTGGACCCCCTGGCTAGACTCACTAAGGAAAAAAGACCCACATAAACAAAATTAGAAATGAGAGAGGAGAAATCATCACAGACATCACAGATGCAACGGGTCATACTAAAATATTATGAAAGTCTTTATGCCACCAAATTCAATAAGATAGAAGAAATGGATAAGTTCCGGGAAATACATACCTTCCTAGACTAAATCATGAAGAACTGGCAAATCTAAATAGACCTATCAGCAGTGAGGAAATAGAAACAACCAATAAAAATCTCCCCCAAAAGCAAAAGTCCAGGACCAGATGGCTTCACCAGTGAATTCTACCAAATGTTCAAGAAAGGATTAAAGCTTATTCTTTGCAGACTCTTCCAAAAAATTAAAGAAGAGGAAATACTTGCTTACACATTCTTTGAGATCAATATAACTCTAATACCAAAGCCTGGGAAAGATAACACACAAAAAAACACTACAGACCTTAATTAATACAGATGCAAAAATCCTAACCAAAATACTAGCTAATTGAACACAACAGTACATCCAAAAAATAATACATAGTAATCAAGTGGAATTCATTCCAGGGGCACAAGATGGGTCAACATTTGCAAATCAATCAATGTAATACACCACATTAACAAAACAAAGGATAAAAATCATATGATCTTTGTCAATAGATGCAGAAAAAGCATTTGATAAGATACAACATCCATTTATGATTAAAATGCTCAATAAAATAGGAATAGAAGGAAAGTACCTCAACTTAATAAAGGCCATATATAATAAACCCTCAGCCAATATCATACTCAATGGTGAAAAATGGAAAGCTTTTCCCCCAAGATCAGGAACAAGATAAGGATGTCCACTCTCACCACTCTTTTTCAACACTAGGGGCCCGGTGCACAAAACTTTGTGCACTTGGGGGGGGTCCCTCAGCCAGGCCTGTACCCTCTCACAGTCTGGGACCTCTTGGAGAATGTCCACCTGCTGGCATGCCTGACCAGCCTGGGTGAAGGGCTGAGTGCTGTTTTCAGGCTGCCCACAGTCCCTTCAGGGTTCAGGTCCCTACTAGGGTGCTTGGCCAGCCTGGGTGAGGGGCTGAGGGCCCTTTTCAGGCTGTCCACAGCTCCCATTGACCCAAAGTCCTGGAATCAGGTTTCTGGGATTTATTTATCTTCTATAATTGAAACATTGTTGCCTTGAGCAGAGACCTGGCTAGCCTAGGCAGGCAGTTTCAACTCCATCGCTGGTGCAACGGAAGATTCCTGTTTGCTCTAGCTCTGTGGCTTCCAGCCGCCACCTTGGATAGATTAATTTGCATACAGCCACTCTGATTGGATGGTGGGCATGGCTTGGCTGTCTCAGAATGATGCTTAATTTGCATATTACTCTTTTATTAGATTAGATAATACTGGAAGTACTAGCAGAGCAATAAGGCAAGAGAAAGAAATAAAAGGCGTCCAAATAGGGAAGGAAGAAGTAAAACTGTCTTTATTTGCAGATGACATGATACTGTACATAGACAACCCTAAAGACTTCGTCAAAAATTGTTGGACATAATAAATGAATTCAGCAATGTAGCAGGATATAAAATTAATGCCAAGAAATATAAAGCATTTTTATATACCAGTAGTGAACTTACAGAAAGAATGCTTTTTCCATTGCACCAAAACAATTAAGATACCCAGGAATAAATCTGACTAAGTATGTAAAAGATCTATACGTGGAAAATTATAGAACACTGAAAAAGGAGAAAGAGGAACACATAAATAGATGGAAGAAAATACCGTGTTCATGGATTGGTAGAATCCACATCATCAAGATGGCCATACTAACCAAAGCAATCTATAGATTCAATGCACTCCCCATTAAATACCAATGGCTTATTTCACAGACCTAGAATGAACTTTCCAAAAAGTCATCTGGAATAAAAAAAGACACTGAATAGGTGCAGCAATCCTGAGAAAGAAGAACTAAGTAGGTGGGATCTCAATATGAGATATCAAGCTATGTTACAAAGCCACTGTTCTCAAAACAGCCTAGTACTGGCACAAGAACAGACATGTAGATCAATGGAATAGAATGGACAACCCAGAAAGTGACTGAACCCACTATTCTCAATTAATATTTGACAAAGGACGTATGAACATACAATGATGGATTCAAGACAGCCTCTTCAATAAATGGTGTTGGGAAAATTGGACAGATACATGCAAAAAAAATGAAACTAGACCACCAACTTACACCATACACAAATAGATAAAGGACTTAAACATATTATGGGAAACCATAAAAATACTAGAGGAATACACAGGCAGAAAAATCTCAGACATATGCCAAAGGAATTTCTTCACTGATACTGACTGCTTCTAGGGCAATGGAAACCTAAGAGAAAATAAACAAATGGGACTACATCAAAATAAAAACCTTTGCACAGCAAAATAAGCCATCAACAAAACAACAAGAAAGCCCATTGCATGGTAGAACATATTTGCAAATGTTATCACCAATAAAGGTTTAATTTCCAACATTTAGAAGGAACTCATCCAACTTACAAAAGGAAGATAAACAACCCAATCCAAAAAATGGGCAATGGACATAAATAGATACTTTTTGCAAGAAGACAGAAGTTAGGCCAAAAGACATATGAAAACATGCTCGAAGTCACTACTCATCTGAGAGATGCAAATCAAAACAACAATGTGGTACCGTCTCACTCCTGTCAGAATGGCAATCAACAAATCAACAAACTACAAGTACTGGTGAGGATGTGGATAAAATGGAACACCCATTTGACCCGGTGATCCCACTTCTAGTAATATATCCCAAGAAACTAGAAACACCAATCAGAAAAGGTATATGGCCCTGACTGGTTTGGCTCAGTGGATTAAGTGTCGGCCTGCGGACACAAGGGTCCCAGATTCAATTCTGGTCAAGGACATGTACCTTGGTTGCGTGCACAACCCCAGTGGGGTGTGTGCAGGGAGCAGCTGATGGATGTTTCTCTCTCATTGATGTTTTTAGCTCTCTATCCCTCTCCCTCTCTGTAAAATATCAATAAAATATACTTTTTTAAAAAAAGAAAGGATATATGCACCCCTATGTTGATAGGAGCACAATGCACTATAGTTAAGATTTGGAAACAGCCTAAGTGCCCATCAGTAGATGAGTGGATTAAAAAACTGTGGTAGATCTACACAATGGAATACTATGCTGCTATAAAAAGGAAGGAGTTCTTACCATTCGCAACAGCATGGATGGAACTGGAGAGCAATTTGCTAACTGAAATAAGCCAGAGAAAGATAAATATCACATGATCTCACTCATTTATGGAATATAATGAACAGCATAAACTGATGAACAAAAACAGATCCGGAGATGGATCAGACCATCAAACCTCAGAGGGAAGGTAAGGGAGGGTGGGGGTAAGGAGGAGAGATCAACCAAAGGAATTATATGCAAGCATATAGGCCTAACCAATGGACGCAGACAACAGGGAGTGAGGGCATGAGATGGGGGGGTGGGAGGTAATGTGGGGATAAGGACACATATGTAATAGCTTTATCAATAAAGAAATTTGAAAAACAAAAAACAAAGGGCCATTCTACTTTTTATTTTTTGAGGAAACTCAATATTGTTTTCCATAATGGCTATATCAGTCTGCATTAGGGTTCCCTTTTCTCCACATTGTTGCCAACACTTACTGTTGTTGATTTGTAGATGATAGCCATTCTGGAAGGTGTGAAGTGATATTTAATTGTAGTTTTAATTTGCATCTCTCTAATTATTAGTGATGAAAAACGTTTTTCTATGTGCCCACTGGCCATCTATATGTCTTCTTTAATGAAATGCTTATTCAGGTCTTTTGCCCATTTTTTATTTTAATTGGATTATTTGTCTTCCTTGTATTTAGTTGTATAAGTTCTTTTTTTTAAATTTTGTTTTATTGCTTAAAGTATACAGAGTGTTACATAAGTATCCATTTTTTCCCTTGACCTTCCCCCATCCTCCCTTACCCCCCAGTGTCTTGTGTCCATTGATTATGCTCATATGCATGCATACAAGTCCTTCAGTTGATCTCTTCACTTCCCCCCAAACCTCCCCAACCTTCCAGCTGCAGTTTGACAGTCTGTTCAATGCTCTTCTGTCTCTGTATCTATTTATGTTCATCAGTTTATAATGTTCTTTATTATCCATAAATAAGTGTGATTATGTGGTATTTTTCTTTCATCGACCCTGTGATCCCACTTCTGGGAATATATCCCAAGAAGCCAGAAACACCAATCAGAAAGGATGTATGCACCCCTGTGTTCATAGTGACACACTTTACAATAGCTAAGATTTGGAAACAGCCTAAGTGCCCATCAGCAGATGAATGGATTAGAAAACTGTGGTACATCTACACAATGGAATACTAAGCTGCTCTAAAAAAGAAGGAATTCTTACCATTTGCAGCAACATGGATGCAACTGGAGAGTATTATGCTAAGTGAAGTTGTATAAGTTTTTTATGTACTTTGGAAATGAATCCTTTTTAGATATGTCATTGGCAAATATGTTCTCCCACACAGTGGGTTACCTTTTTATTTGATGACGGTAAACTTAATAACTGCATAAGGAATTAACAAATGACCAATTTCTTGGTGATTTTTAATAATTTCCCTTAATAAAATCCAGAATAAGCTACTTTTCAAAGAATAACATTCTTTGAACTTGTAAAATACTTATAATAAAGGAACTTTTCTGACAAATGCAACTATCAGCAACTTTACTCTTTGTGTGTTTCCAACATTAAAACTAATGTCTTTTACTATTTTAAATGTTTTAATAGTATTATTTTTCCAACTGACATGGTAAATATCTATGCCTCTAATTTTTTAAAACTTGTAATAGTAATGTCTTTATTAACTGATCATTTTTACACCTGTGGTTTGCATGATAAAAATAGTAGAACGATTATTTGGACACAATAATAAATGATTTTTATTTGTATAGATGCTTGTAATACTTGCTATAAATTCCTTAGAGAATCATCTGAATAATTAATATACTTTATTGTACAAACATTTCATCCACTGTGGTTTTCAGTATTACTGTTTGTGATGGATCAAATGACTATTATTTTTCCTCTTGGAGACTAGTTTTATATGCCCAAATAGGCACTACAAAAAGAGGTGCTTCTCTTCCAAAATTTCCAAAGAGTTCAGTTAAAATAATTTTCTTCTTAAGTAAATGGGCATTAATTGGGTAAAAGTACTAATGTGTGTTTTTTAGGTAAAACTTAAAACAATAATTATTTTAGGCAATCAATTAATATAATATTCTTAATAATTTACTAGGAAAATTATAACTTCATTTAGAATGACATAATCTGAGAAAACTTATTGAAATCTATAAAATCATAAATTTAAAGAATCATTACTTGAATGCAAACTTTTTCATAACATTTGAGACTATTATAATTTTGGATGGATTGTGATTGGGAAGGCAAGATTATGGTAAGTGAACAATAGTAACTGAATTTTATTATGTTCAATAAATGCTACAAAAAGAACACACAAAATAGTTTAAATAAACATTTAAAGAGTTTTACAGATAGATGTAAAACAGCGTTGGGGAACCTTTTTTCTGCCAAGGGTTGTTTGAATATTTATAACATCATTCATGAGCCATACAAAATTATCAACTTAAAAAATTAGCCTGCTCTATTTGTTCAAACATTTGATTAACTGGTTTGGTAGGGCCAGACAAAATTATTTCTTGGGCCTTATGCAACCCTCAGGCCAGATGTTCCTTACCCTTGATTAAAGAAACTTGCAAGACAGTTAAAATATATAGGAACCACCATATTTTGAAATTGGGCCTGGCTTTTATTTAGTTTCCTTAGGAATTTAGGGTTAGATTCTTACTTCCTCATATATGAAAGGATTATGGAAATTATCTACATTGGAATTGTCATCTTCCTTTTGTTATTTTCTATAATTGTGAAAAATAATTCACAGAGTTTTGGAGGCTATGTAAGTCAATAGACTCACAAATTATAATGCATTATCAAGATAGGTATTATAATTGTTTTGCTTAACATTTTAGAGGTAACATCCAAGAATCCATCTGTGCCATCCAAGACATTCTTTTCTCTGAGGGAGAATATTAGACTGGATAGAATTTTACTGTGACACAGTTTGGATATTCACATGTTCTTATTTTATAGAATTTTACTTAATATAAGATTTTTTTTCTTTTTTTATTTGGCCTAATTTTATAAATCCTTATGATACATTATTTAAACCACTAAAACTATGAAAAAAATCAAGATTTGAAAATCAAGAGACTTTTTATAATACACAAACTATTGTAAAAAAAACAAACAAACATGTACTATGTTTATGTAAGAAGAGTTAAAATCATTACTTGAAAAACTATCTGGATATCTGGATAATCTATGCATAGTAATATCATTGTTCAAAATAACCATGGAATTGGATTAAAATATTTACTTATTTGTATATTTTTAATCAGGTTTCCACTTCATTTTTCTATTATAGACCTAGTCACAAAATAGTTCCATTTATGTTTTTACTTATTTAGATTAGTTTCCTTTGAAATTTCACAAATGATTGTGAATGTTTTCATAATATACATGATGCAAAGTGTGTAAGCCTGCCAGTTGTAAGTTAGACAAAAATTATTCACTGTTGTAATCAGATGAAGGGAGTTCATGTAGCATGTTTGCCTCCTATGTCAGACTACACCAGAATGGCATATTATAATGTTGTACTCACGCATCCTCTGTTTTATGAAACTTAACTAGAAACAGTAAATAATGGTAGGTTTAAGAGTTGTCTTGCTGCTTCTGAATGTGGAATAAGTTACTATATATGATGATGCCAATATTGTATGTCCCTATGACAAACATAGCATTTAAATTTTTTCTCCAATACTTTCTGGAAATACTTTTGGTGCACTTCGCAGAATTTACAGTGATGTTTATGAATTCATACATCTTTTCTGCCTGAGGGGAGAGGTAAATTGATTGATTTACATATTTATTAAGTATATCTTATCAGAATGAACACACCTTCAATATTTCATCTAATTTATGGGTTTGCTTCTGTTGCAGGTGCTCATCAAGAGGAACATATGAAACAAAAGCCCTTATAAGTTGAATATATAAAATTAAAAATAAAGAAGTATATGAGAAGTAAGTAGATATAATCTATGACCATAAAATATAAATGATATAAACATAAAACAAGGAAAACATAAGCCTTTTAAGGAATTTCAGGGCTTTATATTTTTTATTTAACAGTGTTACAATAAATCCAAAATCTAAAATTGTTAAATATTATGTTTGAAATATGATTCAGACTTTGTCCTCTAGAAAACGAAAGAAAAGGAAAGAAATGTGTGTGAGATCTTACAATTTCTTTGTCTAAAAATAGTTATTTATATGAATAGTATGATTTTAAGATTGTTTTCCACCTATCAGAAAAAAATTCGTTTTGGTAATTCTTTAGCTATAACATCTACTTTCTAGAGAGTGGAGAGACATTAAATATTAAAGATTTGATCATATACAGTTCCATGAATATAAAAATCAATATCTGAAAGCCATTTCTTCCATAGGTAAGAATTCTTTAGAATGTGAACTATGACGTACTCTGGGGATTAATTGTTATTAAAAGCATTGCCATAGAACTAAAACTCATCTATATAATAAAGAGGTAATATGCAAATTGGTACTAACAGAGTCACAGTAATGACCAATTTTCATTAACAGCCCATCAGGAGGCTGTGCACGCAGCAGGGAGGCTTTCTGTGTCCTGGCACCTGCAGCAGTGGTGGTCAGGCCTGTGTCCTGGGAACCACAGCACAGAAGTCAGGCTTGGGTCCCAATTGCCACAGTGCAGGAGTCAGGCCTGAATCCATCACCAGTTAGAAGCATCTCAGGGTGAGGACCATCA
>PVJC01037418.1:0-17223 GCA_004026665.1 Murina feae | reverse complement strand
GGGGGGGAAGGGAGCAGCAGCCCTAGAGAGTTTGGGGGGAAGTAACCAGGTGGGGGAGGGGTGGAACAGGATGGAGGAAAGAACTTTATAAAACAGTCAGTGGACAGCAGAGTTAAAAAAAAGAGGATGTCTGAGTGAACTGTAGGGCCTATAATGAAAACCAAGTATAGTTGTGTACTGGGGACAGATTTTAAAAGTAGAAGTCAGAAAAGAAAAAAAAGATAAATGATAGTAAATAATTAGGCAGGTAGATAGATAGGTATTAAAACAGTGGAAGTAAGTAGAGAAGAATGTATGACAAAGGTAGGATGAGAGAAGAAGAGGGAGGGAAGAAAAGTTATAAAGGGGGAGCTGGTAGAGCTTAAAAGGAGAATGGGAAGAAGGAAGGATTTGGGGAGGGAGCAAAGCAGGTCAGAGGGAGGAAGTAAAGAAAAAAATTAAGGTAGGAAGGAAGGAAAAGGGGAGGGTGGGCAGGGGTAAAGATAAAGGAAAGAAGGAATGTGGGAAGGGAAAGAAGGTAGTAGAAAAATAGGAAGAATGATGATGGAACAGAAGTAGGAAATAAGGAGGAAAGAAAAGTTTATAAATGATGAGTCAGTAGGAAAAGTGTTACATAAAGGAGAAAAATTGTGTGAGAAGAAAAAGCCAATAAGGAAGTCAAATACAATTGTGCGTGAAGGGGATAAGATTAAAAAAGAAAGTTAATAGGGGTGACCAGGCCGGCAGGGGAGGGCAGTTAGGGGGATCAGGCAGGTAGGCAGGCAGAGTGGTTAGGGCCCCTAGTATTAAAATATTTCCTCTAATTAATTCCCTTTTAATGTGCACAAATTTCGTGCACAGGGCCACTCGTATAATCATAAGAGGAAAAAATCTTCCTAATTAAACTACAACACAATGCTTTCTTTTTTTTTTAGAATTTTTATTTTGTACTCATTGCAATAACTTCTAGATTTATATAAAGACATTATATAAAGACATTTATAAAGACATTTTAGTACATGTGTGCTACTCTATTTGCCATCTCTCTATGTATATAAAATTCTTTGTATTAAGGCTGACTTATAGTGTGTTCTTCCTGATGATGCTTTAAAAGCCAATTAAATTCAATGCATGTAGTATCAACATTGTGAATCATTCAATTGAAATGATGATATTATGAGCAGCTGTGGTCAAGTTTTCACATGAATAGTCAATAACTACTAAATAACTACCACTATCTTGCCAACAGTGATTATAAGGTACATCCCAAACTTAGAGGTATTCAAATGTTAAAAACAGAAAGTTCATCTTCAAATAAATGAAATGCAGTAATTACAAGATACCACATGTGCCCTCCCACCATCCCTCTCCCCACATCCACTCCTTTCTGTTAGTCATGCTGTTTTTTCAGCAGCACAGATTTTGTAAAGGATGAGCACACTATCCCCTTTAAAAGATTCTAATTCAATTTTGTAGTGAATATTTATATAGTATTTAATAGATATTGGCCATTGTTTCTATTTTTAGATGCCACCTATAAGCATATAGAGGAAGATTGATATACAGCAATAGAACAGAAGGTAAATATTAGTACTTTTGACAATAAAAATAGAAAGATGTAATGATTGGCAATTGAGATTTGGAGGAGATGAAGAAAAATGGAGGAATATTTAAGGTCACTAGTAGAAATAGAAGAATATTTAATTCTATATGATTTATTAGTTATCTGTTACTGTGTTAGCAACTAATCTCCAGACTCAATGGCTTAAAACTACAAATATTAATTAGTTCATAGTTTCTATTGATCAAGAACCCCAGCATAGCTTCACTGGTACCTCTGGCTCAGGGTCTCTCACAAGGCTGTAAAACAAAGTGTTGGCTAGAGCTTCAGTCATTTCAAAGCTGGACTGGAGGAGAATATTCTTCCACGTTCACTTACTGACTGAGGTCTTCATTGGCCCAAATCATCAGTTCCTGGCCACATGAACATTTGCACAATATGACAGCTGGCTTCCCTCACAGCAAACCAAACAGAGAGCAAGGGAAGATGGAGCCACAATCTCCGTGTAACCTAATATTGGAAATGGCACCCCATCACTTTGGTAATAGTCTACTCTGAAGAGAGCCATTAAGGTATAAACAGGATTAGGAGGCAGAAGTCACTGAGGGCCATCTTATAAACTGCCTACTGAAATGACAAAAATAAATAATTTTAAAAGAGTAAATTTTGTATTTTTATAAATCACTTGCCACTATTACAGACATATCTTTCCTTGAGTCATTATTATTATACTAGAGGCCTGATGCATGAAGATTCATGCAAGAATGGGCCTTCCTTCCCCTGGCTGCCGGCACCACTTTTGCTCTGGCCAGAGCCACCTTTCTGCCTTCCCATGCTTCCCAGAGGCTCAGAGCGGTTGGGGGTGAGGCATTCTGCCCGCCCCCAGCCGCTCAGCACCTGCGTATGCAAATTAACCCACCATCTTTGTTGGGTTAATTTGCATACTCACTCCTGATTGGCTGGTGGGTGTTGTGAAGGTATGGTCAATTTGCATCTTTCTCTTTTATTAGTGTAGATAACTTAACAGAATTTTCCCCCATGAATCTTTTCTATTTTTTTCTGTGTGCCTTTAAAATTATTCTCCCTCTGTATGTTGTATTTTTATCATGCAACTCCTCTCCCATAAAGCCTTTTTTTTTTTTTTTGGCTCTTAATTTCTCTCCTCTGTTTTCCTGATCTATTCTACTTGATCAACCTTATTTTGTCTTCTTCCTGGGAAACATTTTCTCCTTAAACTAGTCTATTCCTTGCTACTTCCCTGCCTTTATTCAGGTTATTTAGCATGTCTGCTTGGCTTTTCCTATTTCTAGCTTCTTAATAAATATTCTAATAATCCTTCTACCCATCCCATTTCTTCTATCTAGGCCTCTCTGCTTCCCAGCTCCTAGAGTGATGTTTTATTACTTATATCACTCATTTGACAGTTAATCACATACTATTTTGCAATAGTTCTTTTATGAATATTGCTGTCACCTCCCACTGATATTTCATGTAAATGTAATATTTCGTCAGCAAGATCATTGGTATCTCAAAAGCAGTAATTGGTTTTCTAGAATACTTATATCAATCAAAGTATACCTAGCATAGAGATGTCACTCAAAAAAATTTGAAACATTGATTTATAGAAAAATAAAATCAAACTTTCACCATTTAATTTACTTTAACCTACAGCCATCTGGTATCTATCTTATCCAACATATTAATGAGCCTTTTTTTATTCCAACACAATAAATTGTTGATTGAATACTCAAATAGAGGGAAAATTTGTATCAAAACCAAAACACCAATTACAACCAATAATGAATAAAAAATCAATGATGATTATGCTGCAAAATTCATATGGAATTAAAAGAAAACTTTAGGAAAATCAAGCTTAAAGAACAATCTTTGTGATCTTAGTTTTCACAACTATAAATGCCTAATTTTCTAAGTGTAGACATCCCTAAAGATAGAAGAGGAAAAATGAAGAGGATAGTCATAAAACATATGGAACATGAGTAGAAAATAGCCACAGAGGAGGATTCTACTTTATTAAATAACCTTAAAAAGACAAAAATAATAATCCTATTCTCACTTATGAAGCAAAGATCAGGTTAAATTGTTGGTAGTCAAGCTCCCTCTGTTGCACAGTCAGCCAGTGTTACAGCCTCACCAGGATATGGGCAAGGATGGTTTGCATGTCAGCTTGTTGAAGGATGACCCCAAGCAAGGCAATAGGAAAGAAAATGATAGGTTAGCCATACTCCAACTTTAAAGACTCCTTTTGAAGAGATCTTCACAAAGTCTAGAAACCTCAGTCTTTGTTCTGTTATAAATTGTGCTTGAGGAAGTCATAGCAGGATGCTCAGAATCTCAAGTACTTTAAGAAAACAGAAGAAAGGCACAATGAGGAAAAGTGAAGTTTTCTACTTCCAAACACAGTCTAGTTTTTTGTTATTTTTTTAAAAAGGGGAGGGGGAATCTTACTGGGTTACAATGTGTTAAGTGAGTTGTCTAAGGACGGAGAATGACTCATGGCAAGGCTAAGAATAAAACATGGATTTTACACCCTAGAAAATTTTTATTTAGAATAAAAATTTAAGACCCATGTGTAATTTAAAAAGTGTTCTTTTAAATTTCTAAGTGTTTCACGAAAAAGTTTCTTTTCTTTCTCTCTCTTTGAATTGAAGGTAAGCATTTGCAAAAATATTATGCTAAATAAGATGGCACTGATCTCAGGATATGGAAGTCTTAAATATAGAGAGCTGAAAGGAAATGAAAGGTAGTGAATGTTTGGAGGGAGAATTAAATAAAGTTAACATTTATAATTTTGATACAGTTAGATATTCGAAAGGCCATTTATTTTAAAGGACATTATCAAGTAATGCAAAGGGTTCTAAGGTCAGAAAATGAGTTCAAATGACTGGACTATTCTATGAGAGCTGGATAAGTCACTTAGTTTGAGGTTTAAGGTTTTCTTTTTAGGTGTAATTAATATAGCATTATGTTAGTTTCAGGCATACAACATAATAATTCAATAATAGTATAAATAGTGAAATGATCACAATAAATCCTGTCACCAAACATAGTTACAAATTTTTTTCTCATGATGGCAACTTTCAAGACTCACTCTTCTGCCACTTTTAAATATGTGATGCAGTATTATTAGCTATAGTCACCATGTATCCCATGACTTATGCATTTTAAATCTTGAAATTTATACCTTTTTACCCCCTTTACCCATTTCACCCCCCCACCCCCACCCCAACCACCACAGACTTCAGGCATCCATCAATCTCTTTTCTACATTTATGATTTGTTTTGTTGTGGTTTGTTTAGGTTCTTATTTTGTTTTGTTAGATTCCACATATGTGAAGTCATAGGGTATTTGCCTTTCTCTGTCTGACTTATTTCATTTAGCATAACACCTTCAAAGTTCATCCATATTCTCTCAATAGCAAGATTTTATTCTTTTTTTATTCTTTTTGTGCCTGAATCATATTCCATTGTATACAGATACCACATTTTCATTGTTCATTCATCCTTTGATTGTTTCAATGTCTTGGCTATTATAAATGAGTTTCAAGGTCTTTATCTATAATTTAGGTTACAATGCAGCCCAATAGAGTTATTGTATGTAAAAATCCTTTGTAAATTCTAAAGCCTACATACATAGTAAGTAATCTTTGGCCTCAAGGTTTTATATTGCAATAGGAGCTAGCTCTAGGCAAAACTGTAAGTCAGACCAAACTAGATTTCATATCTTACCTTTTTCATTATTTCTCATCCATATCTGCTGTTACTGTGAATATTCAAGTGACTTCTCTCCTTCTATCACCTCCTCTCTTTTCTACACTCAACTAAAATGTGAAGGTGCCCCTATCTGTGTATACATACTCCTCTACTGCCATATTGGGACAAAGGCTTATAAGATTTTCCTTTCTTCTGGTAGCCATTTATCGATGGGCTCCAAAAGATAGTGTCCCCTTTGCATATCCCAGGAATTTGCTAATATGAACAGATTACCAACAATGTAAACAAGACACATCACAAAAGAACAGCAGTTTTGGGAGCGGTTGAAAGGTTTTGCAGCCCTACTCACAGAATAAGGCAGAAACCACTGGCATATGCCCAACATCTACATTCTATTTTAATTTGCAAAACTGCTTAAAGAGAATTTCTGGGCTCATGGATATATTTGTAGGGCTCTCATTAATGTTAATGGAGTTCAACACTAGAATCACTAAGATATTTATGAAACAAAGTTGCCTAATATGAACAGTACTCATTTTTAAACATGGAACTCCAAGTGGTATTAAACAGCAATTTGAATTAAAATATAGTTCAGCCAGATTTATATTCATTCTAGGGGCCTGGTGCACAAAAATTTATAAAAGGTATAGTACTTCTGCCGCTGCTCCGTAGAGAGGGCACAATGTGATTTTCAGGTGCGCTAGCAAAGGGACATCGAAATGGCATTTGCAGTTTTTGCTGCACTATGAGGTCATGAAAGGGTTGAACTTCTTGGTCACTATCTACCTGGCCCCAGAAGTGCTCTATTCCACCATTTTTGACGGTCATGTAGTGTTTCAAACATGACTGGCTAATTGTTACAATCTGTAATTAATTTATTTCTACTTTTACAAATTTCATAAAAAAGTCTTGGAGAGCACCTGTCTTTGAAAACTAAATTCCTATGTGGACATTTTCTTTGAAGATGTGAAGTTCTCCTCTATTTCCCTCAGTCCTCCATCCTCAATTGCTCATGTTATGTCCTTGAGTCTTTATTTGAAGATGTGAAGCTCTTGTCTCCATATCCCTCAGTTCTGCCTCTCTGTCCAGGAGATTTGCCATTCATCACACTGCCTGACACCCCCCCACCTTGAAAAAGTTTCACTGCCTGCTTTCTTAGCCTCTTTATCAGCACTTCTGAGCTTTAATGGAGAAAATCATACTACTGTTCAGATTGATTCCAATTCCAATTTATGGCTCTCACATCCACGGCTCAGCCCTCCCCTTGCCACTGCTACTCCATCCACTAGCCCCTCAAACTGGACTCCTTGAAATGCTCTGAAAGTGTCATGTTCCCTTTCTCAAGTCTTAGGACATGTGGATACCTCTGTCTAGGATGCCTGTGTCTGCCTGCTTAGCCTGCCTTCATTCCTTTCCTCCAATTTTACCAATTCTTAATTTGGAAGTTATCACCTGCAGAAAACCTTCCTTCTACACTCCCTGCTGTGGGCAGTTGACCTCCACAGCGGTTCCTCAATACCCTGTGCTTTATCCATTTATTACTGCATCATGATTTTCTGTTCACTTGTTTTATTTCTCCTATTAGCATCACGACAAGGCCAGAGAAGTGCTAAGTAAACAGTTTTGAATGAATGCATAATGAAGCCATCCCATAGATAGGCATTTGTTGTACAAGTGTTTGTATTTTGTACATAATTAATTTACAAAGAAATACAAAAAGAGAAGGCAAAATTTTTGTCCTCCTTAGACAAAAATAAGTACTGTATCCATTTTAAAACAGAGAACCTGAACTTGTGATCATCTGTCAGCATGAGGGGCAGACTGAGGGTATATGGAACCTGGATGTGATTTAAGATTATTGTATTCAAGCAAGTCAGGAACTGGGGCATCTCTCACTGCCATCAGTAATGAGGCCTCCCAAGCAGTGGGGTTGACAAGAGAAATGCTAGTGGTCACAATCTATGGATACGTGGCAGATCCTATCTACTAAATGTCCATGAGATTAATAAAAGAGAGCATTACAATAATCTTCTGCACAAACGCATGGCCATCATCTTTTGCAGGCAGCTGAAGATTAAAAATGCATCTGACAGCATCCTAATGAAATGTTACACTTATTTAATAATTACTAAAACTTTTAAATTCTTCCATTATCCATTTTCTTTCTCTATTGTAAGATACAGTCTACAAAGTTACTCAACTCAATTTATAAGCTAGGCGTAATTTAGTGTTTTCTTCTTGAAGTAAAAAGCCTAATAGCCTTTAACAACCTTTTTTCCCCATCTTTCTCTTCTGGTAATTGACCTTTCCTATCTACAGCTCTCTGTGGAGTCTTTAGGTCTATTCAGAGATTAGCCTGGTGACTTCTTATGTCAGTATGAACGTGTCTCACAGTTTGTTAGTGTGTTTTTTAAAATCATGAAGTGCTATTACAACTTGGGCAAAAAAAGAAAAAATGACACCTTCCCCACCACATGCTGCAGAGATACCAAGCAACTACCCAGCCTCTGTCTTCATAAGCTGATGTTCTATTTTTTGCTGAATTGCCCTACTTGTTCAGCCCAACTTGAGACAGAGTACGTTATTACCCACCATTGTGCAGAGTTTCCAGATAAAGTGCAGGAAACCAAGTTAAACTTGAATATCAGATAAACAGTGAATACATTTTAGTGTAAGTATGTCCCATGTAATTTTTGGAATATACTTATGCTAGAAGTTACTTATTGATGATCTAAAATTCAAATTCAACTGGGCATCCTCTAATTTTATTTGCTAACTGACAATGCTAGCTGTGAAGGCTGCAGCCAGGAAGAAACTACCACAGAAATCGCTTTCCATTTCCCAGGCAGCCACTTCTCACCCACTCTCATCACTATCTCATCGCTACCTGAACGCACCCACCATGAAAGTTACCACTCAGTGATGCAGCAGGAAAGACTTAGCTATTCAAGTCCAAGTTCAAGCCCAGCCTCCTCATTTTCTCTTGAGGGAACAGAGGTTGAGTTTGGGGGCTTAAACAATGAGATAGCAGAGCTGGGGAAAGTCCCAGTTTGTCATTGTCATTGTTAGCTGCAAGGCTTGTGTTGTAAAGGTCTTAGTTTATTTTAAAACAAGTCATTCTTTGTAAGGATGCCACTAACAAAAGTTAGCTAAGCTTGGTTGGATGGGATCTGGTTACAGATCCTAAGAAAGACTAAAGACCATGTAAATACCTTCCGAACTCATTTGCATGCAATATACGCCTGAGCAAACCACTGGCTAACCCAGGAATAAAAATAAGGAGATGGAGATGCAGCAAGAAGAAAAGGGAGTTAGCAGCTGGAGGTGTCTACATGTCCCTGGAGACAGAGAAGTCCCTGGAGACCCTGATGGCTTCTCTCCTGAACTTCACAGGAGGCTTTATATCCCAGTATTGGGCTGTGTGGTACAGCTGCTACCTAATGATGTACAGGCACATCGGAAAACAATCAACATGAAATGATACATGTACATCGGAACACACTGAACTTATTTATGCTTGAAGACAACTGCCTCTATAAGGTCAGACCCTGGGCCTGCTCTCCCCATGAACTCCCAGTCTACTCCACCACAGCTAAACCATCCATCTATGGGACCCATGTTATGTTTTCCTAATGAGCAATGTAATTTTAATACTAGAAATCTCAAGCAGATGATTCTCAAGATCGCCCTTCCTTGTCCCCAGGCTCCTGAATGATGCAGTCATCGAAGAAATCAATGGAAATAATACTCGAAGCAGAGAAAGGCATCATGCACGAAGCCCAGAAGCTATCCGTCCTACAAACAGGCAGCTTTCCTTAGTCAGGGAGTGGGAATTTAGCAGATAGCCATGTGCTTTGGAACAAGAAGAAACAGCAGGCTTGCACTGTGCTGGTGGCTGAATGATGTGATAGAAACAGGCACAAGAGAAATGCAGTGTGCATAATCAGAGGGACCCAGTGACCGTGTACCCTGTGCAGAGACCCTAGCTTGGAATTAACCAGCCAAGCATAAAGAAGGTCCTGTCCACTAGGAAACATAATGGATCAAAATTCAAGAAGACAGAGAGAAGTGGATTATGGGTTAAAAGGCATAGAAACACGTAAGATGGAAACTCAGAAGCTGTCTGAAAACATGGTATGACATGCTGGAGCCAATTACGCACCTCTCTTCCCAGTGCTGTGTCCAGTGACCACAGGAAAATTTATATGTGGAAATTGACAAGTGATTCCAATCACTGTTTGCTTGTTTCTCTGAGAGCCAGTTTACAAACACAGCACTGCCCACTATCTAAAAGCCAGCAGAGGAAATATGACAGGGGCAATACGGGACCAACAAGTCCAGGATGCTTTAAAAAAAATGACCCGATGCCAGAGAGGCAAACCCAGAAGAGGAAATGGAAATAAGAGTCCGCATAATTTCTCCAGATCTAGAAGGCCTATCCCTCCAAACATAAGTTGGAATAGAAATCTAAAAGTTCATTTCAAATTATGCTGATGCAGAAAAAAGAGAATGTGTGAAGTTTAAATAATATTTAGAAATGAATGCTCTGTGAATGTGCATTTTAATTTGTTTGCTTCCTGAATTTTCTTTGAAAATTCAAATTCTGTTTTTGCTGTTTCATAAGTTTTGTTTCTAAATCTTAGTCTTGATCACCCCAAATGTAGGTTGCTAGAACTGGGATAGGGAATAGGAAAGAAATGCCGAAGGAGGCAAGAAGGATGTAAAGTTAAGCTTTGCCCACTTTCAAATGGACTCTAATAGCGATTTGGCCAAACAAAGCTGTACCTGGAATTTGCAAAACTGCCTTTAGAGGCTCTGCGGGACACGTGCACCTGAGTGCAGGCCCCAAATGTAACAAGGAGGCCTCAGACGGCACCCACAGGGATAGCGCCTGAATTTGCTCAAGGATATAAAAATTGCTTATTAATTTGCTTTTCCTACAACTTCAAGGCAAGGACACACTTTAAGCAATCAGTGTCTGATGGGCAAGCAGACAATTGCTTTTGCACTTTAGTAAAAGGTAATTGCCAAGCCTGTTGCAAAGGACAGGAGAGAAATACATTGCTTGCGTTTTCTGTACCAAAAGTTTTGCCAGTTCCTGATAAAGGATTTTAAAGTCAACTGATTATAAAATTGACCTGCATGTATTATTTTATTTACTACTGCAAATATTATAGTCATTCTGCAAAGGATATGTAAAAGAATGATGAGGAGAATATTAGAAATAAGTATGCAGAGTGTGTGTGTGTGCATGTGTGTGTGCATGTGTGTGTATGGTGCTGCTTATTTAACTTTGAGCTTATGTGAAAGCTTTCTGACATTTCTTTTTAAAAATTTATATTTAAATCATAATTAAAGAAAATATTCACTTTGAAGTAGGACATATATGAATAGTTTTAAAGCAAAAAATCTTATTAGTCGATTAATTCAAAGTTTAAATCCTACAGATGAGAAAATTTAGCTGGTGGCTGACGGAGCTCCCAAGTCCACTCTTCCAGCTCTGAATCCAGCATTCCTTCTAGGACTATGACTCACTGCTTCCTTGAAAAGAAATAACCTAATACCTATGGACTGGGGTGCATAAAATATTAAAGTGTGTGATATATTTAACAATTCAGGCGGAGTGAGGGCAAAGCAAGTTAACCGAAAGCAAAACACAGCGGTGCCTGGATTATCCCAGCTCCTAGCTTCAGCCACCCGAGAGCGCAGCAGTCTCTGTTCTTCCCTCCTAACTTCATCTGAGTGACTTTAACCAAGTAACCAGCGTTGGTCATTGCAAGACAAGATGGTCTCCAAAATGGCTTCTACAATAAAACGCTCATTGCTCACTGCATGTCGCTTCCTTGCCCATGTGACTGTTTTCCTAGTCACTGGCTCACCAGGTAATGGGTGCTGGAGAATCAGTACTGCATTTGCCTGGTGCTTATATGAACATGTCCCCCCCTCTTTTGGTGGATGAGAGGTCTTGTTTTAACTGTATTTCTACAGGGACAACCTTGCTTTACATTTCCTGCCCTTGATATTATTTTATGTTTTCTGGAACAATGACCCTTGATGCATCAAATTTTTGTGTCAATTGTTTTGACAACTAAAAGCAAAATTCAAAAAGAGGCTTCCAATATAACATTACGCATTTTATTTCTAGTTTACACTGACCTGTGCTTGAAAATCACTTGTGATTATAAAAATTAAATAAATATTGAAAAGGTTGTGTACAGCAATGCAGGTGTGGCTCTGCACTATTCCAAAGGATGCCACTCACTTCATAATGGATGGGGATGGTGCCCCCTCTAGAATTGTATCACGTACAGTCTGCATGGCCATGCACAGTGGCATCATCTCCTTAAGGGGCTCATTTTCCTATATTTATGGAGTATGAGAGGCAATCTCATGTGTTTTGCACTCTCCAGCAACTACTTACTCTTTTGCCCCATTTTGCAAATTCTCCCCCTGAGTCTCAATTATACAGACTCCATGAATAGCAAACCACAACTTCTTGACCCGTGATGACAGGGAAAACTTTCCGCTCAAGACTATGAAAAGTAGTGATCTAAATAGGAAGATACAGGTTCAAATCCCCATCCAAGAACCTGAACAAGTTATTTATGGATTCAACCTTATTTTCTTCAGCTGCAATGTGTAAGTAAGAGAACATGACTTACCTCACTTAGTTACTGCAGTGAGGTTATGAAATTGAAATTATCCAGCATAATCCTGCCATCTTCTGGAGGGGGCCGGGCTTCTACAGGTATGAGAGAACCCTGAAGATTTAGACCAGTTGTTGGCTTATGGACCACTATTCATTTATTTGTGTTTACCTAAGGGACCTAGTCAGAGCAAGCTGCCTACTCATGGAGGAACCAATGTCAAAACTTCAGGAGACTTGGGGGAAAAAATGTATAAATAAATCATAATAAGAGCAATATAAATTAATATAAATTAATAATAGACACCTGTAATTAATCTCACTTGTAATCAAGGGAATGCAAAAGTAATATTTCTCACCTATCAAATTAACAAAGACGAAAAAAAAAGCATTTGATGTTGAAGAAGTTGAAATGAGATTCCATCCCACACCACTAGCAGGACTATAAGTTGGCACTATTTTTTAGTAAAGCAATGTGACAGCAGGACACTGGACTATTAAAAAGTTAGTGCTCTTTGACTTAGAAATTGCACTTATAAGAATAATCCTAAAGAAATCAGTCAAAGATGTACAGAAAAAAAGATATGCATGGGGATATAAATAATTGGGAAAAAAATAGAATATATATGTCAATAAAGTTATAGTATGTCCATCCAATCGCATATGCAGAACTGAAATAATTTTTCAGCAGAATTTTTTTTTTGCTTCAAACAACACAAATTTTTTATCTTTCAGTTCTAGAGGTCAGAAGTCTGACATGAGGCTCTGAGGTAAAGCCATTTAGGGGAAATTTAGTTTCTTTGTTTTGTTTTTTTTTAGCTAGAGACTGATAGCATTCCTTGATTCATAGACCCACCCCTAATATTTAAAATCCACAGCATAACACCTTCAAGTTTCTCTGACCCTGACTTCCTTTTCTATCATCCTCCTCTATTTTATTTATTTAAATTTTTTTTATTTTTGAAAGTATTAGATATGTCCCCTTATTACCCCCATTGATCTCTTTTAGCCTGTCCCCTCCCTTCCATCCCCTCTCCCCCAGGCCTTCACCACCCTATTGTCTGGGTCATGGGTTATGCGTATATGCATACAAGTTCTTTGGTTGATCTCTTCCTGCCCACCCACCCATCCCCCACCTTCACAATGGCAAGCAAAATGCACCCTATATAGTTTTAAGTGAGATAGGCTTACAATTTAAATAGTCACTATTAAGTGTACTTTGTAAACGATAACTATAATTTACAGCAGTATAGAGCAGTAAAACCACAACTGGGCTATTTTTATTAAGTTCAAAAATAGATAAAATTAAATGATGGTCATTACCTTTGGGGTCTAGAAAAGGGGTAGTAATTAGAAGGGCCTTCTGGGATGTTTTATTTCTTTCATTTGGATGGTGATTACCCTACTGGGTTCCCTTTATGATAATTCATTGAACACCCTTGCAGCTTACTTCATTTTTCTGTTTGTGTGCTGTATTTCAATAAAAATTAATACATATATGATCTGTTAAACTATAAAAAGCAAGTGAATGTGTCATACAACTCATAATACTGGTTAGGAAGATGCAATCCTTAGAGGTATGTCGAGTTCGTCAAGTGTATTCATAAAGCTCTCCTTCTTAAACTGTGTGGAAGATACATGGCTATTCTCTTTAATAAACACAAACAGGATTTGTATATTTTAGAGTAAAAATAAAGTTTTAAAAACGTTCCTTAAGAAAGAAAAGGTATATAAAGCTTTATGAAGTCTATTAATGTAACTCAGACCTGTGTATTTGTGTGTGTGAAAGAGGCCGACAAGAGGGACCATGTATCTATTTTTTATCTATCTACTCGTAGTAAAAAAGGCTGCAAATATATACACTAAATGTTCAGTCTTTCTCTTTAGAATACAAGCGAACATCAATTTGTTGTTTCACTTATTCATACACCCATTAGTTGATTCTTGTATGTACCCTGACCGTGGATAGAGCAGCAACCTTAGCTTATTGGGAGGCTGCTCCAACCAACTGAGCTCATCGGCCGGGGCCAACAATACTATTACTTTTAGAATCTGAAAGGAAAAAATGAAAATTTGTTCTCGAATTAAAAAAAAAAAAAAAAAAGAAAAATCAGGGGCCAAGACGGAAGTCAGAGGGCTGCTAGCTAAGGAGCGGCTAGTGGGTGGGGCTCACGCGGAGGGGCGGAGCTTGCCATGTGACCTTTGGAACCCGGGTCCCCTCGGAGCGCGAGCACGAGACACCGGTGGCCGCGGGGTGGGACGTTTGAACCCGCGAGTGGGCAGCTGCTCAGCTGGGAGGAGTCCCGAGCCCCCCGGTCCCCGCCGCCTGAGCCACAGCTGCGGAGGTAGGAGGAGATTCCGTTGAAACTTTTCCTCTTCCCTGGGTGGGTAGTGGACTGAGCTTCGGGGAAAAGCTCGGAAAGCTCAGGTAAACTGGGGTAAACAGAGGCTCCTTTCTTCCTCCCCACGCGAGGAAGCAGGAACGTTGCTTCCAGAGAAGCCTGATGAGCTGTCAGGATATGGTTTCCTGCAGGCAGTTCCAAGAGAGGGTATGCCAAGTGGTCAGCTCTTCCCAAATGGTCACACCTCACCCCATTTCCTCTTTAAGCAGACAGGGACGGTCAAGATTCGGTTTGGTTTCCAAGTAACAGACTTTTTTGTTTTTGTTTTATTTGAATCTAACGTTTATTCCTTAATAACATGTATAATTTGAGGACATCTACCTCTGGTCAAGTGAAAGATGATGACTCTTTCCGAGTCCAGATTGTTGTTTAATCTTTGTGAAACGGGCTGTTGCCTCCGCGACCCCTGTCGCTGTGGCCTGTACATATTGAATTATCACTAAGCAGGGTAGAGAGACAATCTGAGCTCTCCTCTAATGCACAGACCTATCTTCAACTGTGCGTGTTCAAACCCCAGGCCTGCAGAAAGTGTGCTCCCTGAGGTGTGTGATGTCAGAGTGAGGGAGGGAGTGAATGAATGAATGAAGGTCTCTCACAATGAGCCTGCCATTCAGAGGGGGTTCAGCGTGAGCACTGAAAAATAGCTGTCAGGCTTGTTTAAAATTTCACATTCCTTATCCATATAATATTTACAGGTAGCAGTAAAAGTCCCAGTTTTTGGAACACCAGCAAAGTGTTTAAATTTTAGTAGGCCACTAGTTTGAAATAAATCAATGAAAACTTGCTTTGTATTGATAAATATTTTTAACATCTTACAGGTAAATGTAATATGCCAATAGTGTTACACACACCAAAGCTCTTTGGATCTCTCAGATTTCATCAACAAGACTTTGAAAGCCATATAGGTGCTTTCTTTTTAAAAAATATATATTTTTATTGATTTCAGAGAGGGAGGATGAGGTAGAAACATCAATGATGAGAGAAAGAATCACTTAGGACCATCAATGGTGAGAGAATCATTGATCGACTGCCTCCTGCACACCCTCTTCTGGGGATTGAGCCCACAACCCAGGCAAGTGCCCTGTCTGGGAATTGAACCCTCACCTCCTGGTTCATAGGTCAAAGCCCAACCACTGAGCAATACTGGCCAGGTTATAGGTGCTTACATTTAAATATTGCAGGCTGGATAGTCTTTTTTCCTCCAAAGCAAAAAATACTTTCAATTAGGACCCAATAATAATATTTCGCAGGGTTCTTTTTCTTCATGTATGACAAGAGCTCAACGATATTTGTAGAAGGAAAGGTAAATAAAGGAAGAAGATAAAAGGAACACACTGGACGCAAGAGATGGGCCGGAATCCTTCCAACTGCCTAGCTCCGCACACAGCCTGCAGTTTCTTCATTGTCTTAATGTGAGCAAGGAATGAAATCTTGATTCTGATGATATGGAAGAAAGGGAGGCAGCACTGTGATGCAGAGCATTTCAGAGAAGCTTAAAATAATTTTAAGCCTCTTTGTTAAGTTCATAGAACCAATCTAAACTGGTGAGTTGTCATGATGTGCAACACAAGTACATAATCAAGACAGAACTGAGATTTCTTTGTTTCCAATGTGGACTTTTCACTGAAGTACCTATTCAATCTGTTACTCATCAGTGTTATTATAACCAAATGAGAAATAATTTTAAAAGCCATTCAGGAATATACCTTTTTTAAAAAATTGTGCCACCATGCAGAATGGAAAATAACTACTTAGAAACTGCCCTAAATTCAAAAAGTTATTCATCTCATAAGTAGTGAAAGTAACACATTGGAAACTGATTACAACTTCAAAGAAAACAACAAATGAACATGATCATCACCATGAGCTACAGAACCTTAAAATGATCATCAGGCATCAGCGCACCAGTTTATTCCTTACTACAAGAGAAAATTTTCTAATTAAGACATGTAATGACTAGAAGCCACATTTCTCTATTTGACTGCTATTTCTTTCTTTTTTTCTTTTATGTGACACATCAGTTGAAAATAGATTAGCAGGTACCCCAACAATGGTAGGCTATGGTAACAAAAGCCATAACAAACACCATATGATCAAGAGTTTTTAAATCTTTTTACAACAGGGAGCCCAAAATATTTTCTCTCAACTAGTGTAAAATATGTTGAGTCATCATCTTGTTGGAAGGTAACATTCAAGTTGTAACATTTTGCACCCATGAAGAGCCTTGTTGAATTTTTCTTAGGGATGTTAATAAAATAAAATATTATAGCAGTCTAGCTTTAAAGATCACTGAAGAGGAAGCTATAACTTATCACAGCTCTGGCTTAATTTCAAAATATACATGATGAATGAGCCTGAGTCAGGTGTCCAGTAGAAAGAGCGTTTTTCTAATTGTCTAATTTTTAAAAATTGCTGAGCACTAACAGCCATAATAAAAATGACGATAACAATAGTATAATAATTAACATTTATCGAGCACTTACTGTTATTAAGCAACCTTCTATTACTCTTCTCAATGACATGAGGCAGATATTATCATTAACCACATTTTGTACATGAGGAAACTGAGAACCCAATGGCCATGAATGTTATCAACATAATTCCACATTCTCTATACGATGGGAAAACTTGTAAAATAAGTGTGATGGCAAAGATTCAGCTTTACCTCTGTAGAGTATTTTAGAAAGCCTTAAGGGGTAAATATGCTTATACATTAAATGATGTGATACACATCTGTGTACACCTATATATCTCTATTATGAAATGTTCAGGATTCAGGTATAGTTTCACTAATAGTTCATACATTTTAGACAACTTGAAAGGTAGATGAACTGAATTGACACAGGATAAGTGTTAGAATGTGTCCCTGTAACCTAAATGAGTTCATCTGAAGCCGACGTCAC
>PVJC01037417.1:0-17223 GCA_004026665.1 Murina feae | reverse complement strand
TTCCTTCCTTCCTTCCTTCCTTCCTTCCTTCCTTCCTTCCTTCCTTCCTTCCTTCATTCTTTCTCCTCACCTGAGGATATATTTCCCTTGATTTTTAGAGAATGTGGAAGAGAAAGGAAAAACAGAGAGAAACATCAAAGTGAGAGGAACACTTTGATTGGTTGCCTCCTGCATATGCCCTGACCTGGGCCCCAACCAGGGAGGAGCCTGCAATCTAGGTACATGCCCTTGGTCAGAATTGAACCCAGATCCTGCAGTCAGCAGGCCGAGGCATTATGCACTGAGCCAAACTGGCTAGGGCAGGATATGACATTTCTTAGCCCACCAGCAGTGGACCTTCATTTTTTTCCTCCAGGAGTGAGGTGGAAAAATCATATATTGCCTTTTTGGATTCTTATTACCCAAGTTACTAATAATATTACCAGTGGCATACAGGGATCTTAGCCAATGAGCGTTAAGAAAAGGTGCTTCCTCTGTAGTTCACTCCCATCACTGGCTCCACCCCTGTGCCTCCAATCACAGATCCACCCCTGCTCATGCCTATAAGCTCTGGCCAAGGCTGCAGGCCTGGCAGAAGACCCCCAGACCTTTGCTTTGCCGGCTCCACCGGAGCCCAGACTCCTAAGATCGCAGGTTCCACCCCTTCCTCTCTGATCGCTGGTTCTGCGGAGCCCAGGCCCCTGTGATCTCCGGCCTTGCTCAGGCCTTATGCCTGAGTAGGGCACCCTCATACCTCTCTGATCACCAGCTCTGACCTTGCCCATGCCTGAGGCCTCTGGCAAAGACCTTTGGCCTTTGCAAGGGACCCCCAGCCCCCTCTGATCACCTGTTCCACCCCTTGGGGCCCCCGCCTCCCCTACCACCTGCCTGGCTAACAGACCTGACCACTTCAGTGGCGGGGCTGAGCCTGCCTGGGTGCTGCCATCTTGTGGCTATGGAGGTGGCCATAGTGTGGCTATGGGTGCTGCCATCTTGTGGCCATGAATTTGTATATTACTCTTTTATTTGATAGGCTATGGCTATGGGTGCCACCATCTTGTGGCTATGGGAGCAGCCATCTTTGTGATGGAGTGACGCCTAATTTGCATATTACTCTTTTATTAGACAGGATGTGGCTATGGGCGCTGCCATCTTGTGGCCATGGGGGTGGCCATCTTGTGGCTATGGGAATGGCCATCTTTGTCATGGAGTGACACCCAACTTGCATGTTATTCTTTTATTAGATAGGATTTTAGTACTAATAATTAGGAGCTTGAGTTTATTATCTGTATAATAGAAAAACCAGAGATGATGTTAGAGTTGCTTATAAAAGAGAGAACTGTGTTTATATCTCATAAATATTCTGAAGATAGATTTAGGTTGATGTGGAGGTTTTACAATATCATCAACGACTAGGGACACTTTTTTCTTGCTCTGCCAAGTTGAGAACAAGATTTCCATTCTCACGATTACGTTGTGGTTCAAGATGGTTTCTGAAACTCCAGCCATCCTAGCTGTTCCAGGTAGCAGAAAGAGAAGATACAGAGTGAATAAGGGGAACAAAAAGCATCTCAAACAATTTCCAATTTTTTTCTCAAGGTGATACACAACATAATAGAAAAAAAAGTGAGAGTTTTATAAGATGGGCCTTAAATAATGAGGTATTCTTTATATTATACTAGAGGTCTGTTACACGAAAGTGCGTGTACTCAGGGGGTTCCTCAGCCCGGCCTGCACTCTCTCGCAGTCCAGGACCCCTAAGGGGATGTCCACCTGCTGGCTTAGGTCCGTTCTCCAGTGGATTGAGCCTAATTTGGCAATCAGACATCCCTCTGGCAGCCTGGGAGCCCTCAGAGGATGTTCGACTGATGGCTTAGGCCAGCTCCCTGTCACTGCTGCTGTGCTCGCAGCCATCAGCCCAACTTGTGGCTGAGTGGAGCTCCCCTGTGGGAGCGTACTGACCACCAACCCCTGCATTGAGTGTTTTCTCCCTGGTGGTCAGTTTGCATCATAATGACTGGTCCTTCCTGGTCTTTTGGCCATTAGGGTCAAATTGCATATTATACTTTTATTATTTAGGATTATGTTATTTGATTTTATCTTACATTTATATTCTAGTCTTTTATTATAGTCTAATATATCATATATCACTTATATTCTATTTTTTAAAACTAGTCATTTCTCAGTTATTGGTTACATTGCTCCCTCAGATGATTAAGATTAAATTGCATTACGTCTAACATGGCAAAATAGTGCATGGCATATAGAAGATGTTAAATTAACAATATCTCTTTACTGTTAATGACAGTCAGAATACTGAAAAGACTCAGAATATCTAAGCATAGACGGTCTGCTAAGAATGATTTACCCCTGGGATATTTAAAAAATCAAATTATTTTATTGATATTTGATCTCCTGTTGTTTTTTCTTAACCTATGCCAGCTAGATCCAAGGTCTCCACAGATTTGACTAGGAAAAGAAAAAGAATAGAAGAGTGATGCGAAAGGAACAATGGGGCATCAGAAGATAAGTATAGAAGTGTCTACTATAAGGTCCAAAAATAAAGTCCTGCAGGGCTACCCAATGAAGAAGGGAAGAGCATAGTAAAGGCAACATAAAATTTAAGCAACCCCAAGTATCTCCCCCAAGTGAAGGTCTAGTTGGTACTCTTCTAGAATTTGCATGTTCTCTAAGTACTTAATGATAATTTGTGGTGATAGCGTATAAATTTATACTTTCTAATATAAAGGGTTATAAATTAACTAGAGACTCAGTGCACAAAATTTGTACATGGGGGGATCCCTCAGCCCACCATGCACCCTTACAATCCAGGACCCCTTGGGGGATGTCCAACTGCCAGCTTAAGGCCAATCCCACAAGAATATCCATCTCGCAATCTGGGACTGCTGGCTCCTAACCACTCACCTGCTTGCCTGATTGCCCCTAACCACTCTGCCTGCCTGCCTTATCACCTTTAACCCCTCTGCCTGCCTGCCTGATTGCCCCTAACTGCTTGCCTGCCTGCCTCATTATCCTTAACTGCTCACCTGCCTGATTGATCACCCCTGCCTCTGCCCTACCTCTGCTCCCACACTGTAGCTTCATCTGGAAGGACAACTGGAATGACATCCAGAAAGCCATTTGGCTGTCCAGTCTAATTAGCTTATTACGCTTTTATTATTATAGACTAGGGGCCCAGTGCACAAAAATTTGTGCACTCAGGGGGGGAGGGGGGTCCCTCAATCCGGCCTGTGACCTCTCACAGTCTGGGACTCCTTGGGGGATGTCCACCTGCTGGCATGCCTGGGGGTGTGGCCAGCCTGGGTGTGGGGCTGAGGGTTGTTTTCAGGCTGCCCACAGTTCCTTCAGAGTTTGGATCCTCACTGGGGTGCCTGGCCAGCCTGGGTGAGGGGCTGAGGGCCATTTTCAGGCTGGCCACATCCCTTTCAGGGTTCAGGTTTCTACTGGGATGCCTTGCCAGCCTGGGTTAGGAGCTGAGGGCTGTTTTCAGGCTGGCCACAGCTCCCATTAACCCAATGTCCCAGCGACGCTGGCTGGAAGCAGGTTTCTGGGGTTTATTTATCTTCTATAATTGAAACTTTGTTGCCTTAAGCGGAGGCCACAGCTGGCCTAGGCAGGCAGTTTCCTCCATCACTGGCCTCCTGTTTGCTCTAGCTCCATGGCTGCCGGCCGCCATCTTGGCTGGGTTAATTTGCATATTGTCGCTCTGATTGGCTGGTGAGCGTGGCTTGGCTGGTGGGTGTGGCTTAGGTGTAACAGAGTGAGGGTTAATTTGCATATTACTCTTTTATTAGATTAGATAGTCAAATATTAACTAATAATGCTTTCTAGTTTTTTCTTACTCAGTGAACTAATATTTTGTAGCTAGTTTGTTCAAAACAGCCTCCATTATAAGTTTATTGTGAAGAATAGCATGCTTAGAAAAATATAACAAGAATAATAAATTATATAGAAAATGACTAATACACTGCCATGCATATCTTGAAATCCTAATAAGTAGTTTGGTACTATGTAATAATGATGAATCTGTGTGATATTACTATTTATAAATTTGCTTTCTAGGAACAATATGTTTCATAGAATGTTTTTATAATAGGTTGTTGAGTGGAACTTTTTTAGTTCTTCTGGATTTTATCATTATAATTGAAAGATAGGGACAAATTACTGGTCCTGGCCCACTCTAAAAAGAACCAGATGTCTTGAAAAAGATACAGAACAGTGTTTAAAGATAAAGAGATTCACTGTTTCCAACTTTCAGGTGATAGATAGATAGATGATAGGATGATAAAATAAAACATAAACAACAAGTGAATCTGGGCAGTTAAGAGTATTATTCTAATCTATTTTAAATTTTCTACAAGTTTGTTATATCTGAACTAAAAATAACCACAAATTTTTTAAAAGCTTTAAAAATTTGGGGATCAGATCCACATATAATTTTTTGGGGAAGATACCAAATTAGTTTTGCTACCTTCAACCATTCTTTATCACTACCTCCCTTCAAGCCTTTATAAACAGAGAGAAAATGGAAAGAATCAATGAAACCATGATTTAACTAGACATCATTCATTGGAAATTTTAACAGTTCTATCCTTTCCCTAAGGTACAGGAGGTGAATGAAATAATTTATGCTTTTAATCTTGTGAAGGGTGGCATAAAAGCCACTTACAAAGACTGGGGCGAAGTGAAGAAACTGATATCGTATTGCCCAATTAGATATTTGCTTCTGCAGAGGATTAGCTAATCTGCTTTCTGTGCCTTTTTCCTTGAGGGAAAAGGAAACAGGAAAGTGAAAGTAGGAGAGAGAGTGAGAGGGGGAAAGAGGAAGGAGAAGGAGAAATGGGGGGTGGGAGGGGGAGGGAGATGGAGTAACAGACAGAGATTGCATGCTTAGCATGAATTTTCCAGTCAAATGGACACTGAAAAAACATCCAGTCTAGCATGATCTAGCCAGGACCACCCTTCCTTCCACTTCTGATTGTCTCATGGGGCTTATACATAAATTCTTTCCAAACCCTGCTGAAAGTCTTCCCCTACACTTTCCCTGACCTGGGACATCCACTTACTACTCTTCTCTTCCAATAATGCTGTCAGCTCCTGCTCTTAGTGGTAAAGACTTTCGCCAGCAGCGAAAGCCTCTTGGGTGTGGTGTGTGGTGATAGTTGGGAGTAACAGCTTTACTTTCCTTAAATAAGCTTTGCTATATGAAGAGGGTGTCTGAGAACAAACAGTTTACATCCTCTTTACTGATAGAAGCCAATTTCAGAGCAATCCAAAAATATCAGTGATCATCCACCTACACTTGTTTTTAAACATAAAATATCAGAATCAAGCTAATCTGGCCAGGATCTAATATGACAAGTTCATGCTGCCCTTTAAGGAATGGAGTTCATAATTTATGGAATTGAGACTTTGGATCCATAGGTTTTTAGAATGATATCCTACTGTCCTTGTTGTAGAATGAGATAAAATATTCCATTAATATTCTTTAAACATTCTTACTCCCAGGCTGAAAAACCTTTTTGGCTCCTCACTACTGTAATATCTAGAGCCATGAGTCGGCATTAAAGACTGTTTGCAACTCAAGGCGGTCACTCTTGCCTTCACTGCCCCACATGAATTACCTACCCCAATCTGTGAATTCCTTCTTCATACTGTCTCTGGTATTTGTCTTGTTTACATTCCCACAGTTAACACTCTAGTCTCTTCCACTGTAACCTCACATCTGGATTATTACAACAGCCTACTTAGGTAGTCTTGTCAAAACTTCTCAAACTATACTGCAGGTTGCTACCATATAATTCTTCCTAAAACATGATTTAACCATGCCCTGTTTGAAACCCATCAATGCCTCCTAATTCTCAAGGACAGAATCATTGTTTTAAAATTTTTCCATGCCTGACTCCTCAGCAATGCATCAACCTTCTCTTCTTGCCAAAAAACTCCCCAACTATCTTTGTTTTCTCTTTCTGTACAATATGCCTTATACATTCACAACTGCGTTGTATAATTCCTCCATTTACCTAGTTCTTTGTTTTTACCTATAGAAACCCTCCTCATTCTCCAAAGCCAACTTCTCTTTTCTTCTCTATGTAGACATCCAGAGAATATACATTAACCTAGTAGCTTCTATTTATGAAGTTTGTTGAATTTTATCATTTTTCTTTTACAAATATAAAGTATTTGTAAAAGATACACAGACTCTGGAATAATAAGATTACAGTTTGAGTTCCAGGTCCACCAACTGCCTATGAGTCTGGGCATACTACACCTCACCTTTATGAGCTTCATTTGCCTTATCTTTAAAAATGCAGTACTATATTTATATACAATTTAATAAGTAGCCTTGTGTTTCCAAATAAAGTCCAGTCTTGATGAAAGCAGAATTACACATCTTATCACCTATATTGCACAATCTCTAGCACTGTTCATAGCACACAACCAGTCTTCTAGAGCCATCTTGGATCTGTGACCTCAGGGGGTATATAAAAGATTTTCTAAGTAATACATGGACATGGAGAGCTTAAAAATCAGAGCATATTCCAAAGCCTCATATTTCATCGGTGTTCTTTCCCAAGATTCATCTACCTAGGTTACTGCCAAGAAATTAATGACTACATGTTCTCTTTTATAACATACAGATTGAATCTTTCATTCATAACCAATGATGGCCAAACTTCCAGGAAGGTGAGAAAAAGATTAACTCAAAATATTCTAAATATTATTATTATGACACCAGTGAAAATGAATAACTCTACCAATTAACAAACTATTTTTTGCATATTAGTTTCAAATTCTTTGCAATGAGGAACACTGAAGTAAATTGTAATTTAGTTACCCACTAACAGATTATCAAAAGTAATTTATTTTAATGATAAATCATCATGTCATTTTTGGCATATAACAAGGTGGTATACAAAAAAACTGAATGACATTGGTGAAATAAAACTCCCTCCATTCCATTTCCATTTTTTTTCTTATTTATAGTACACAATTCCTCAGGGCTTAGATCTATAAAAATGAAAAACGGTAGTTAATAGATGTTGAAACCCATCTTATCCTAGCAATATAAAATATTCATCCAAGGATTCAAGGACTACATTTACAAAAAAAAAAAGAAAAGAAAAAGCTCAATTGCATTGAGAAATGCATTTCTTAAAAACCATCATTTAAAATTTCATAATTACTTAAAATGTGTAAAATATGCTACTTGAATCCATTATTAGAACAATAGAAATAATTATAATAATATATATGACAAAACACTTTTTTCTTTATTTTTATTGTTGAAACTATTACAGATGTCCCCATTTCCTTCTCCTATGGCCCCCTTCATCCAGCCTCCATACCCCCCTTCTTTCTGGCCATCACCACACTGTTGTCTGTGTCCATGAATTATGGATATATGTTCTTTGGCTAATCTCTTTGCCTATTTTCTGCATGTGACTCCACAGTAATGTGCCAACTTTCTTAAAATTTATAACAAATTTTAAAAAGAAAATACTTAAAAAAATTTTTAAAAGTGTATCCCAGGAAATGAAGATAAAACTTAACTTGCAATTTCAATGTCTATTGCTGTGGCAGAGAAGTATAACACAGAAATCAGTAAAACAATTCAAGGCTAAGATATGCTCTATTATGAAAAAATAGCCCTTGATGGAAATTAGGTTAAAAAGGAGTTAGTGCACACATTATAAAAAATAGAGTATACATGCCATCAAGTTGCTATATTTGTTAAAATAAACATTTCAAATACTGGGGAGATTGTTTTAATGTAATTTTTTTGCATTATACTAGACAACGTATCACTTGCAGTAAGTATTTAAATAAAATAATTGTGAACTTGAAAATTTGCAAAGATACATATACTTTTATAAAATTCTTTTGAGGATATTAAAGAAAAATGTTTAAGGTATACCATTTTAATTCACCCTATTCTTTCTCACAAATTAACCCTGGCAATTAGGTGAGGATCTAGTATATATAAAAAAGACACAAAAAAAGAAAACAGCGTGTGTTTTTTTGGTAAGCCATATTGGTAATCTTTCAACACATAAATTTTCACTAAAAAATAAAGCAATTATTCTCTCTGTCCGGATGGGAGAATCAGGATAAGGCTTACCTTCCTGGCATAAAATACTGAAAACTGACAAAATATATAAAACAATTGTTTGCAGATGTTGGTCAGTCACTATTACAGGACTATTATCTTGATAAACAAATGTGGTGAGTCATATTATCATTGTGGCTTTCTCCCTAGAGGCACTTTCTAGCCCATAGTGCAGGGAGCCCAAGTCTAACTCTTGAATGGTGGTTTATTTGAAGGGGTAGAGATTAAATTTCAAGAAGGTGGAGGGAGCTGGAAAGTGAGGACCGGAGAGTAAGAAAAAAGAGAGCCATAGGACAAAAGAATCTCAGAAACCTGCACAGGGCACCCTTGAATCTGATGCTGAACTATATATTCCCCATGCAAGGAAAAAGTCCTCTTGTCCAGGACAAGAAAGACCTGAGACATGGAAGCTAAAAAATAAGCAGCTTGCACAAGGCTGAAAGACCTTTAGGTTTTGGCCAGCCAGGACAGAGAGGTTACATTGAACACATGTCATTCAGTAAATTTAGCAAAAAAAACATAGTCCTTTAGCAAAAAAAAAGTCCTAGGGTAAAAATACCCTAAATTTTAACTAATGGAACTTAAAAACAAGCCTCAAAATAAGTGACTTAACTAAATGTCAAACCAAAGTCCAATAGTATTTTTTTAAAATATATTTTTAATGATTTCAGAGAAGAAGGGAGAAGGATAGAGAGATAAAAACATCGATGAGAGAGAATCACTGATAGGCTGCCATCTACACACCCTATACTGGGGGTTGAGCCTGCAACCTGGGCATGTGTCAAGTCTGGGAATCGAACTCATGACCTCCTGGTTAATAGGTCAATACTCAACTACTGACCCATACCAGCCAGGCAGAGTCCAATAAAAGAGTCCCTTTAAAGGAATTTTTTTTAGACTTTTAGCTTTTTGCTAATTTTATTTTATTGTATTTTTTTGCCAACTGGGGATCAAACCCGCAACCCAGGAGTGTGCCCTTGACCGGACTCAAACCTGGGACCCTTTAGTCCGCAGGCCGACGCTCTATTCACCGAGCTAAAGTAGCTAGGGCTAAAGGAATTTTTAAAGAACTGTAATACTCAACAATTTAAATTCACAAATGCCCGTCTAATAAACATGTGTAGGCATATAAAAAAAAACAGGAAAGTCATGGTCAGTTTGCCTCAATCTGTAGAGCACTGGCTGAAGGGATAGGGTAGAGCATGTACCTTGGTTGCGGGCTTGTGCAGGAGGTAAACATTCAATGTGTTTCTCTCACATCAATATTTCCATCTTTCCCTCTCTCTTCCACTCTATCTAAAAATCAATGGGAAAAATCCTCCTTGGGTGAAGATTATGAGGAAGGGAGGGAGGGAGGGAGGGAGGGAGGGAGGGAGAGAGGGAGGGAGGGAGGGGAAAATACTACCTATAACCAGCAATATAAACAAACTCAAAAATTACATAAGATAAAATTAACAACATAATTGTAAATTGATTATTACAAATATCTTCAATGATATTTGTAATAATTTACAATTTATTACAAATATCATTTTTATGATTAATATGTTTATAAATATGCAAATCTTTATCACATAATTATTTTAATATTTAAATCAATAATTTAATACAGCACGTTCACAAACTCAGGAAAGAAGGGTATCACATAATTACTTCAGTAGATGATATAATTATACAGTCATTTATGGCAAAAACTTACAGAATTTTCTTAATTCTTCTACATTTATTACTTGAAAGTCCTCTAAATGGAAGAGTTGTCTTTGCTTTTTCATATATTTACTAGAGGCCCTGTGCACAGAAATTTGTGCACTCAGGCGGCGGGGAGGGGAGGTTCCCTCAGCCCAGTCTGTGCCCTCTTGCAATCTGGGACCCCTCGGGGGATGTCCACCTCCTGGCTTAGGCCTGTTCCCGCAGGGGAATCAGGCCTAAGCTGGCAGTCAGACATCCCTCTGGCAGCCTAGGAGCCCTTGGGGGATGTCAACTTGCCAGCGTGGAGCAAGCCTAAGCTGCAGTACATCCTTAGCACTGCTGAGAAGGCAGGAGAGGCTCCCGCCACCACCGCAGTGCTGGCAGCCATCAGCCTGGCTTGTGGCTGAGCTGAGCTCCCCCTGTGGGAGTGCACTGACCACCAGGGGCATCTCCTGCATTGAGTGTCTGTCCCCTGATGGTATGTGTCGTAGTGACCAGTCATTCCCAATAGTTAGGGTCAATTTGCATATTATCTTTTTATTATATAGGATTTTTGAGCATTTTTTTATTTATATTAATATGTATACATTAATATTTACAGCAGGTTCCCCTTTTCCACTGGGGATACATTCCAAGTGGATTTCTGAAACAGTGGACAGTACCAAACCCAATATATATTATGTTTTTTCCATACATACATGCCTATAATAAAGTTTAATTTATAAATTAGGTACAGTAAGAGATTAACCACAATAAATAATAATGAAACAGAACAATTACAATAATATATTGTAATAACAGTTATGTGAATGTGGTCTCTCAAAAATTAACTTTTTGAAAAATTACCACCACAAATTTAATTCCTATTCCATCATAACTAAGTATTATCATTTACTGTGGCTGTAACTTTTTGCAGTTGAGATACTCCAGCAAAACTAGAATGAATTTCTTCTACCTTCTTTACAATTTCATGAATAGAAGATTGTCTTTACCATAAATGTTAGCAACCTCAGCTTATAATATTTTTTTCTTTCCTTATTTAAGTCAGGAACTTTCACTTTTTCACAAAAAGGAAGCACCTGAAAACTTCTTTTTGACTTTCCCAAAATTACCAGCATAACTACTCTGGAATTTGGTTGCTATTATTAGGTAAAATAAGGGTTACTTGAACACAAGCACTCCGATATCACACAGTCACACAGTGGATCTGACAACTCAGCTGGCTACTGACTAACAAGGAGGTAGTGGGAGCATCATCAATACGGTGGACAAAGGGATGATTCAAGTCCATGGTGAGAATGAGTGGATGAGATATTTTATTTTTATCACAATACTCAGAGCATAGTACAATTTTAAAAAATTGTTTATTTCTTGAATTTTCAATTTAATATATTCAGATAGCAGTTGGCTATTAATAATGAAATCTACAAAAATGCAGATAAGAGAGGACTGTATTCTACTTTGTGGGTTAAAATTCAATACTGTACCTTTTTTCAAAATTTTCCTTCTTGCCATTAAACATGACTTCAAGTTTACTCCTATAAACTTTTTTTAAATGTGTTTTATTGATTTTTTACAGAGAGGAAGGGAGAGGGATAGAGAGTTAGAAACATCGATGAGAGAGAAACATCGATCAGCTGCCTCCTACACACTCCCTACGGGGGATGTGCCTGCAACCAAGGTACATGCCCTTAACTGGAATTGAACCAGGGACCCTTGAGTCCACAGGCTGATGCTTTATCCACTGAGCCAAACCGGTCAAGGCTACTCCTATAAACTTTTGATCTTTTATTGAAGCCAAAATAATTTTCAAAAAGAACTAAGTTGGAGGACTTATATTACCTGATTTCAAGTATAAAAAAAGTAAATAAATCAAGGAAGAAAAAATGGAGTGCCCCAAAATAATCATGTACACACATATACAGTTAATCAACGTTAGTAAATATGCAAAGGTAGTTAAATGGAAAAAGATTTCTTCCTAAAAATCTAGATATAAATATCCATTTGAAAAACTTATACCACATCCCTTAGCACATTATACTTAACATACAAAGTTAATTTCAAATGTATCATATATCTACTATAGAAATTAAAACTATAAAACTGTCAGAAATGATAGGATAAAATCTTTATGACCTTGGTATAGGCAAAGGTCTCCTGATACACAACATGTATGAATCATAAAAGAAGAATGTCAAAAACTGGACTTCATTAAATTTAAAACTTCTATTCTTCAAAAGACACAATTAAGAAAGACAAATATTTGGAAAAAATATTCCCAAAACATATTTCTGACAAAGGACTGGTTGCTAGAATATATAAAAATTTCTACAACTTAATAAGACAAACCAATTTAAATGAGCTAAATATTTTATAAACTTTTCATTAAAAAAATATATGAAAGACTAATAAAGCACATGACAAGTTGCTTAAAATCATGTCACTGAAATCACAATGATATACACTACACACCCACTAGAAGGGCTAAAATTAAAATGACAGGAATTCTGCTTCTGCCCATAAAGGATTAACTGCTACAAGCATTGCCTCTCAATATAAACAGAAAACTGGACAAAATATTTGCAACAAGTGTTTCCAGACATTGAACAAGAGGCCTGGGATCCCTGAGAGAAGGGAAATAAACAAGGCCAACCCTATAAATGTGCCAGTGTACTTCCTGGAAGCAATTTCCAGTCCTCAGGGTAGGAAGGATGTGCTCAAAGGGGTCTGGTGGCCTTATGAATTTTCTGATTTAAAAAGACAGACATGGGAGTTTGAGGAAGTCAAAGTCTCTGGAATTTGTGAATAAGAAAATAGAAGCTGTCCACAGAGAGAACGCCTTTTCTTCAGAAATGTACAAGCTAACTCTAGAACTTATATGGAAATTCCAAGCATAGAGAATATGCTAATTGACTTTGAATAGATTTTTGTTTAAGTTAACACACTACCAGATTTCAAGAATTTAATTAAAGTACAATAACAAAGACATTGTGACATTAGTGTTAAGGATATACAAATAGATCAGCGAAACAGAATAAGGAATCTAGAAAGGCATATATGAACAATTGTTTTTTGTCAAAGTTGTCAAGATAAGTCAGTAAGTGAAGGATGAACTTCAACAACAGATAATGGAGCAATTGAAATGTCTACATTCACAATAAATAAAATGGACATGAACCCTTACTCCACACTTCAAAAAGATTAGGGATGTCAATTTTGCTAAACCTATACAATTTCCAGCCCTGAATGGTTTGGGTCAGTAGAGAGTCAGCCCCACAGACTGAAGGGTCATAGGTTTGATTCCAGGTCAAGAGCACAACCTTAGTTGCAGGCTCGACCCCCTAGCCAAAGTGGGGTGCATGCAGAAGGCTACCAATCAATGTATCTCTATCACATCAATGTTTCTCTCTCTGTCTCTCCCCTCCCTTCCACTCTCTCTGAAAATCAATCACTGGAAAAAAATATCCTTGGATGAGGGTTAACCAAAAATAAAACCATACAACTTCCAGAAAAACATGGTAGAAAATCATTATAATTTTGAGGCAAGCAAAGATTTCTTAGAATTTATAAAGCTACTTTCATAAAATTTTTTTTAAAAAAATGAACATCAAATTCAAAACTTATACTTTTAGAAAAAAACTATTTTTAAAATATGAAAAGGCAAGTCATAAACCTGGAAAGATATATGCAAAACAATGATCTAATGAAGGTCTTTGCATTTATAATCCATAAAGAACATTAACTTCAATAGGACAAAATAAAACTTTAAAATTGGGCTGGAGATTTGAAGAGATATTTCACAGAAGAAAATGACAAATAAGCACAAGAAAAGTTAATACCATAAGTCATTAATGAAATGAAAATTAAAATCACAATGAAATATTACCTACTCACTATAATAGTGTCATATTTAAGAAATCTTTGCATAATACATTATCATAAAGCTTCTCTCCTATGTTTGGTTCTCAAAGTTTTATATTTCTATGTTTGCATTCAGATATGATTCATATTGAGCTAATTTATATATATAATGTAAGGTATGCATTGAAATTTACATTTTGCCAATTGCTTCAGCAACATTTGTATTTCCTTCTTCTATTGAATTATTTTTGCATGTTTTCCAAAAATCAATTATCCATATATATGTGGTTCCATTTCTGAATTCTCTCTTGTATTTAATTCTTCTATTTGTCTATTTTGATGCCAGTATCACATGGTGTTATAGTAATTAACTATAGTTTTATAGTAAGTCTTGAAATCCCTCAACTATTCACTGTTTTAAAAAATTGTTTCAACTATTCTAGGTCATCCTATAAAATAAAGAGGTAATATGCAAATTGACCATCATGCCCTCACAAGATGGCTGCCTACGACTACGCCAACAGGGGGATTAGTGAGGAACGACCAAATGACTGAATAAGCAGGCAGTATGGGGCAACCAGGCTGGAAGGGGGGTTAATGAGAAATGACCAAACGACTGAATAGCAGGCTGCGCGGGGCATCCAGGCTGGTGGGGAGGGAGTGTGTGAGGGGTGACCAGTCCAGCGGGGGGGGGCAGTTGGGGCAACCAGGCTGGTGGAGGAACAGTTAGAAGCGAACAGGCTGACAGAGGGGGGCAGTTAGGGGTAACCAGGCTGGTGGGGGGCAGTAAGAGAAACCAGGCTGGTGGGAGAGGCAGTTGGGGGTGATCAGGCTGGCAGGGGGGACAAGGGGGCAGTGAGGGGCGACTAGGTCAGCGGGCAGAGGGGGGGGGAGTTAGGGGTGATAACTTATTTTCGTAAGAAAAAGGCCAGTGTATGACTAGGTGCACAGAAACAATGGTCATTAAAGATTCACAGAGTTAAAGCAAATCCCTGGAATTTCTCTCTTGGAATAATGTCAATTGGATTAAATTCACAGCAGCATTTCCTTTTACTTAAATTGGATTGGAGGCAGGATTTAGAATGACACACCTTATCCATTCCTAAGGCCAAGTGAGCCCTGTCTAGAGAAGAAGCATGTTGTACAGAAAAAAAAAGAGCATGAGTCTAAAGCCAGAGTCCTGTGTTCTAATGGTAGCATTATCTATTACCTGGATTTGTCATAGTCAGTAAATTAACTTAACTCTCAGAAGCCTGTTTCCACATTTGTAAAATGGGGATAATCAGACTCAATTGGGGGGAGATTAAATGAGATAACATTTATAGCACTTTGTTTTTACTTGTCACTTAAAAATGTCCACTTTTTTCCCAATTGCTTCTTTTCTCTGTTTTTCCTCTATTTCCTTTTATTAATTTAAACCAGCCCCCAAGATCCTATTTGTGCTCCTCCCCAGAGGACTCCTTAAATGCCAAGTTAGCTCCAGATTTTCAGAAGTTTGCATAATATTTGTAAAAGTGCCATGGAAACATATGTCTGGCCAAATGACCCTAACATTCTCAGGTCTAACCAAATTATAGTGTTGGAAAGCCTTTCTCAGCTTATCTGAATTCAGGATATAAACTTCCCCATGATTCTGAGATTGCTCTGCACACAGTGTAATAAAAGCCTGTAGTCTATTCATGTATTTTGTGCAATTTCATATAACCTGCAATCCTCTTCTCTAGTACAGCAATTTCAATTGTTCATCAGTATAGCTGCTTTTAATTTTATGTCTCTCTCTGATGGAATAGACAGACATCTTCTTCTGCTGACTACTGTATCCTGAGTGTCTAGGAGAACATTCCAGAAAGAATCAAGTACCCTTTCTGAGATTTCTCTGAAACCTAACTTCATCCCTTCCTTCCCACAATTTAATTTATCAACACTTATTTGGATTCTAGGATTTAAAAGTTGCCTTTGTGACCAAGATGTTGCTACCAATTCAAGGTCTTCCTTTCAATTATTCACTCCCTAATATATTCATTTCCTTGCTAAAATAATTTTATGGAAAATATATCCCATGCAGATCTTATTTTTATTTTCATAAATGACAGGATATATTTGCAAATAGTGGTAGGTGGGATAAAAGACTCTAAAAATGCATTTCTGGTCAAGCTGATAGACTCTAGTACTGTATGCAGATGATTGGACATTTCCTGTTCTACAGTCTCAAAGAATGGAAATGCAAGCTTATGATTGTGTCTTGGGCCTTGGATTCAAAGTTTAGCCCTTGTAAGAGCTGTGTTAAAAGGCTACTACATGGCCTACCACCTCCGATTTGGAAATCCACTTGACTTTTTCCATTGAAGTTTTTCTTCTTTTCAAAGTGTTGTAATTCAGCCTCAGTGTGTGGTCTGGCTTCATCCTCTCTAGAGCAGAGGCAGGGAGAACTGAGCCAAACTGTGGTGGGCCAATGATAAAAATTACTTTTATTTTCCATTTAACAACAATTGTTTTTACTTTAAAAACTTTGAGGTTGGAACTTTCTTGGAGGTGGGGGGAGCAGGAGAATTTTGAATATCCATGAATAAAAAATAAATAAAAGTAAAGTGACAAATTTAGGGGAAGTATAAAACAAGAGGGAAAATAATTGCATACCACTAATATTATTTCTAAATCTATATTTTTGAACTGTTTCTATGTGATGTCATCAAATTAGTATGTGATACCACTTTGTCACTGGAAGCCCACTTTCTCTCCTTTCTAGTGTGTCAGACTTCCTTTACGGTTCTAATTTGACTTAAATTCATATCTGTCCATAAGTCAGCCACTCTTGAACATGAACCAATTCCTGCCAATGAAGGATATGCCCACACTGAATATCTAGTGCTGAATTTACTGCCTTTCTGGTTATCCATAATTGAATGATTTCAGAAATCTATTGTAGAGAGTGTGATGTTTCTCTCACTATGTTGAAATTCATGTTCATCATATAAATTATGTAATAAATGCATGAACAAACATGCGGCTATGAACTGAAATTCACTCACCCTAAAATTAATGTTAAAACATTAGACAAACCATTTATTTTTATTGCCTCAACTTTTAGTCTGCTAAATGGGAAAATGATCTCTGTCTCTACCTATATTATATAATTACTAAGGGCCCGGTGCACAAAAATTTGTGCACTCGGTGTGGAGGGAGTCCCTCAGCCCGGCCTGCCCCCTCTCACAGTCTGGGACCCCTAAGTGGATGTCCCATGATGGCCCCAGACTGCCAGGCGCCTTTTGTGTGTGTGTGTTTGTGTGTGTGTGTGTGTGTGTGTGGCCACTGGGGACCTGTCCCCAGCTGCATCTGAGGCTCGGAGCAGTCCTCCTGTGTGTGCCTACCTGCCGGGGGCCTGCCCCCAGGCACACCGTGGAGGCTTGGAGCAGGCACCCCCTCTATGTTGATCTCTCAGACTCTTGCCCTCCCCTGCATGTTGTTCTCTTTTTTGAGCTGTGACCAGGGCTGGGTGCTGCCTGCCTCCCAAGCTTGCCTACTGCCCATCTTCCTCCAGCCACCAGAAAGCAGGGAAAACCCCA
>PVJC01037416.1:0-17218 GCA_004026665.1 Murina feae | reverse complement strand
GGCTGCTCCCCCTGCCCTGGCACCAGGCCAGAGGAACTCAGGCTGCACCCTCGTCCCTGGTGCCAGGCTGGGGGACCTCAGGCCATGCCCCCCGCCCTGGCACCCAGGGGACCTGAGGCTGCACCCCCACCACCTGGCAGGGCTTGACAGGGTGGGACTGGCTGGGTCTGGATCTAGCCCAATGAAGGGGGCCATCCAGGTTTGGGTCTTGAGTGATTTTGAGGTGCATGTGGGTGGTTAAAGACTTGACTCTGGGTTCCATGGTGCATCCCAGACTCTAACAGGAGGAGGATTTTCATATACGTTTTACTAATTTTCTTTAATCTCTGACACTTCTATTATAGAGAAAGGGCAAATAGCAATATTAAAATATTTCCTCTAATTAATCCCCTTTTAATGTGCACGAATTTCGTGCACTGGGCCACTAGTTTTAAAATAAATATTGTTAGACTGAACTATCTGTTTATGTTAACTAGGACACAAGACTTTGAAAAATATTTTAATACAGGGAACAGTGACAACAAAGATTTCAAGTGCTCATTAGTGGAGTTTTTCTACAGAAAATGAACTAAAGTTCATAGCTAGTCAAGTAATCACCAAATTTTGGAATTATCACATTTTCAAATGTCAAAGAGGTAGCACTGCACAAATGTTTACAAGGGTTACATCTTCTAGTTGGATTGCTCTCTTTTATCATTACACTAGAGGCCTGATGCATGAAATTCATGCACAGAGGGTTCCCCTTAGCCCAGCCTGCACCCTCTCCAATCCGGGACCCCTTGGGGGATGTCCGACTGCCAATTTAGATCTGATCCTGGGGATCAGGCCTAAACCAGCAATCAAACATTCCTCTCACAATCTGGGACCACTGGTTCCTAACTGCTCACCTGCCTGCCTGCCTGACTGCCCCTAACTGCCACCCCGGGTGGCCTGGTCACCCCCAACTGTCCCCGCCCCCACCGGCCTGGTCGCCCCATGCAGCCTGCTGCTCAGTCATTTGATCGCCCTTCACTAACCCCCCTGTCGGCCTAGTCACCCCACACAACCTGCTGCTCCGTTGTGTGATTGCCCCTCACTGCCCCCTCTGCCAGCCTGGTCACCCCAAACTATTCCCTCTGTGAACCTGGTAGCCCCATGCAACCTGCTGTTCAGTTGTTTAGTTGCTTCTAACTAACTCCCCTGCTGGCCTAGTCACCCCACTCAGCCTGTTCAGTCATCTGTTCAGTTGTGAGGGTTGCTTAGGCTTTTATTATTATAGGTAGGATCATTCTTAGTCTCTTACAGATATTAGCCTCTTTTTTTAATCCTACACCCAAGGATATTTTGTATTGATTTTGAAAGAGAGAAAATAACTATGTGAGAAAGGAAAATTGATCAGTTGCCTCCCATACATGCCTGGAATGGAAATTGAATCTGCAATTTAGGCATATGCCCTGACCTGGAATCAATCCTGCCAACTTTTGGTGCAGAGGATGATGCTCCAACCATATGAGCCACCCAGCCAGGGCAATAGCCTTTGTTTTAAAGTCTATTTTGTCATATGTAAGTATTGCAATACCAGGCTTTTTTCCTTTGCTTTGCATGAAATATCTTTCCCATCTTTTTACTTTATGTCTGTGTGTAACTTTTGTTACACACACACACACACACACACACTGTTTTCTTAGAAGAATCACTACTTAATTTCTTCTGAAAAATCTACATATATAAAACCCTCATATGCAAATAGATCAAACTGTGGAATGCCTGAACAACCAGTTGCTATGACATGCACTGACACCAGGGGGCACGCATGGAACAGGGCGGGTGTCAGCAGCTGGCTGCAGAACACGGAACATGGTGGGCATTGGCTATGGTGGGATGGTACAGCAGGAAAGCGGGGACACCAGACCAAGGTGGGGCACCAGTCGCTGTCATTTGGGGCAAGCTTCTGGTGGTTACTGAAAATTCTTTGCTCCTGCAGGACACTTGCACCTGCTGCTGGTGTCGGCCTCCCTCACACCTGCAGACAGCACTGGAGCCACTGCTCACCCCTGCTGCCAGTGCCAGCCCCGCTTGCAACCACAGATGGCACCAAACCACTGCTTGCAGCCACTGCTGGCACCCGGCACCAGTCCCAATCGCTTGGTGCTGTCAGCGGGTGTGAGCGGTGGCTTCCAGCCCTTAATGCCTCTGAGGGGCAATCAGGGCAGCAACTGCTGCTTGTACCACCTGCTGCTGGTGCCGGACCCAATCGCTCTGTGCCATCAGTGGGTGCAAGTGGGGCAGGCGCCATCAGTGTATGGGAGTGGTGGCTGTGTGAACAGGGTTTTCAGCAGACAGGGGACTGGGGGCCATGATGGGAGGGGCCAGGTAGGGGTGTGGAGGATGGGCCAAGACCTGCCCTTTTACCCACCTGCAGCCTTGCAGCCCACAGTTCCTTTCAAGGTGCACAAATTTGTGCACTGGGTCCTAGTTTTACAATAAGACGTTTACATAGAAGATTATGTTTGGTCAGAATGTTTTTCTCTTTGTATAATATGACATAATTTTTCTTCTTCAAATTATATAAGCAATTTTTCTGAACTATTTATTAATAGGTGCACTGTTTCTTCATTATACACTAAAATGCTAACTATATATATGTGTGTGTGTGTGTTATTATTTCCTGGACTCCACACAATCTGCATTCTTCATTTGCTTCCTTTGTTTATTTTTGCACAACACAATCTTTTTGTCATTTACATTCTAGGCTCATTTACTCATTGGAGTGGAGTAGTGAACAAAATAGGCAGAGTAGTCACCTCCTGGAGTTAACATTATTATAGAGAGAAATAGACAATAATTTATTAAAAAGATGTTGACTTAAACATCAGAGAATAATACATCAATTAAGAATTGAGAATGGAAAAAATTACTACTTTTTTTAAAGAATAGACCACACCTTAATCACTGAGAGAAGTATATTGAAGTAGATATAACAAAGGTGAGGAGGGAGCCCGGTGTATATTTGGGGAAAAGAATTACAGATACACAGAAGAACAAGGAGATAAGACCTGAGACAAGAATGTAACTAGTGTGTTTAAGAAAATACCCAGATGGACAGTACAGAGGCAGCAGATTGAGACAACACTTGGTAGAAAATTTTAACAACTTTCTGTTTTACTTTGAGCCAGTGAAAGATGTTTGAACAAAAGAAAGATAATTGAACTTATGTATTAGAAGAATTATTTCAATGTCTATGTTGATAGTATAGAGGTGGGATGCAAGAACAGGTACAGGAAGAAAATTTAGGAAGCTACTGTAATAACCCAGACATGGAGGTGATGAAAAACTGATAAATAATATATGTGTGTGTGTGTGTGTGTGTGTATATTTATAAATTTTGTTTTATTGCTTAAAGTATTACAAAGAGTGTTGAATAAGTCTCCATTTTTTCCCCTTGACCTTGCCTCCTCCTCCCCTACCCCACAGTGTCTTATGTCCATTGATTATGCTTATATGCATGCATACAAGTCCTTCAGTTGATCTCTTAACTCCCCCCCAATGCTGATTAGAAAACTGTGGTACATCTACACAATGGAATACTATGCTGCTATAAAAAAGAAGGAATTCTTACCATTTGCAGCAGTATGGATGGACTGGAGAACATTATGCTAAGTGAAATAATATATATTTTAAAGGTGAAAGTAAGTATATTTTCTGATAAATTATAAATTGGTTTGCCCTAACTTATTTGGCTCAGTGGATAGAGTGTCGGCCTGTGGACTGAAGGGTCCCAGGTTCGATTATGGTCAAGGGCATGTACTTGGTTGAGGGCACATAGCCAGTGGGAGGTGTGCAGGAGGCAGCTGATCAATGTTTCTCTCTCATCGATGTGTCTGGCTCTTTATTCCTCTCCTTTCCTCTCTGTAAAAAAAAATCAATAAAATATATTTTTTAAAAAATGATAAATTGGTTTGATTAAGAATGAAAATTAAAGATGACTACAGGTTTTGGGCCTGAGATTTAGAAGCACATGCATTTTGCATCTATTTCTTTGAAATGCATAATTATAAAATTTATTAGATCTAGATATAATAGAGTTGATTGTATATATATAACTGCAGTTTCATGGAAAAATATTGTCCTTTTGGTTTTATATTTGAAAATTATTCCGGCAATTCTTGGCTCTTCAATCTTGCAAAATAATTTTTATATTAGCTTATTAAAATCTTTGAAAATTCTGATGATATTTTGATTGTCATTATTTAAATATATTAACAATTTTATACGCCTAGAGAGTAAAATGCTAATTATTTACCTAGTAATGCATTATTAATATAACAAATTTATGTCTCTGTTATATAAACAGTGGTCTAAACTAAAATTAGTTTCAGATAATTTCCATTTCCATTGGACTGACTTCTTTTAAAAAGATTTTAATTAAGTTAAAATTGGTATTCAAGTAAAATATATACAATTACATATTTAACCAAGAAACTGGAAACTGTCACCTAAATTCTTTTAATCAAAACAGAAGGAATAGCTTTATGAATCTAATATGAAAAGCATTCTTTACTAATTAAAGAATTAAAATTATGAAAATTACATGAGAATAAGTCATTTAAATGCTTTGAATAGGAGCTCAGAGATAGACATAATTTGATGTAATGACCTTTTATACATAAATGTTCTCTTGTGGACTACATCATAAATAATTTCTACTTGACAGACATAGTAACTAAGAAATATTCCACTTAATTGTTACAGTTGGAATTGGATCAGATTTTTAGATGATATTAAATAGAAAATATAACTCACTTGGATAATTATAAGTTGAATAAAAGAATGTCAATGAAAATATTTTAGTCTATTTCAAATGGGACTTACATTTTTGAAAATTATACATAATTTTAGGATATAAATAATTTTAAAAAGTCTTAAATTGATTATGAATAATGTTTTGTCTAATTGGATATTAATTTTAATTATTAGATATATATGTGCATATATAAATGTAATTTAAATATTCAGACTTTTATTGATCGCTTTGAAATTACTTTTAATAAAATTAAACACCTAGTTGATTTTCAGTCCCAAGCAGGAAAAAATAAAAATTTATAATTAATTACTGCCAAGAGAATATCTCTAATATGTCCCATTGAATAAAAATTATATCCAAATATTTATTCCATTTACTAGTAAATAAAAACAAAACAAATTCTTTTTATAAATGACACTGAACCAAACATTCTTTATACTATAGATAATAGAAGTACTTAGCATAGTGGAATTTTAATTTTCTCAGAGGGATTTCCCATCTCAAAAATTCTTTCCTTATATACTTTTATTAAACAAGGTCAGTGAGTTACTTCAGTTTCTCTGGTTCAGTGAATATTAAATGTTAAAAGGATTTTAGAGATTAACTAAATCCAGTTTCCTCATTTCGATCAGCCAAGAAAGCAAAGAAGGTCAAGGGTAGAGAAATGACTTTTTCAAGATACTGGAATTCATGCCAGCAAAGCCAGGTCAGGTCCCTGACTCTCAATACATCACTGACATATTACTTCTAGAAAAGTTACATTACTTCCTAGATAAAAGTCGTGCTACTAAAAAAGTGCATATCCCTATATATTAAATAAAAACAATGTAAATATATTTATAAGAAGCATAATAGAGGTAGAATGCATAGATACAATTATACATTTATAGATAAACCCAGGGATTTAAATGTTCTGCAAGTCAGGGAGGATAAGCTTTAATTAAAGGGTGAGACTTCTGAGAAAGAATAATGGCTCCCTGAGTCATTGCATTAACTGTACTTCTCCAGATCACAGAAACTACATTAACCCTATTTCTAGCAGAGCCAATAGGTTCTCTCATTCTTTAACCTTTGGATTGAGTTTAACAGGAAAGAATTAAACAACTGTGAATAGCCTGAAGGCAACTACATTCATTACCAGTGTCTCAGAGACAGATCTCCCGAAGATCTTGCCACGTCAACTTGAGACCTCCAGAGAATAACAACTCTGAATCAACTACACTAACAGATTTCAGCAGACAGCACAGGGGGAAGAGCTTAGCAAAAACATGTAGAGAGCTCCAAGAATATAGGAGAGATTGGAGGGAAAGTGATCTGGCCAGTGGCGGGATAGTGAGAAGCAAGTTGATTCCTGGACAAGTGGATTAGGAAAACTGAGACAAGATAATTAAACAGGGCCAAACAATCTGAACAACTTACAGCCAGCTTGTGAATTGCAAGACCTTATGAAATCAGGGGAACAAACAATAAAAATACCATTAAAGCCAAATAGAACCAAGATAAAAGTATAACAGTAAAGCAAACCAAAGAATGATTCTAAACTCCCCTATAGGCTCATGTTGATGCCTTACCTTGGCGTATTATAAAAACACTAGAGTCTGGGCGCACGAAATCCTGTGTGGGTACAGTCCCTAGGCCTAGCCTGCAATCAGGACCATCTTCCCTGGCTGCTGGCAGCTGCCCCCCTCCACCCCCCACTGCACATTCTAAGAGGTCAGCCATTCTGCCTGCTCATCAGTCCTGCCCCTGCCACCACCCACTCTGCTTCCCTGTTCCCCATCCTGTGATGGAAGTCTGACAGGCAGGGGAGGGACCGAGAGGTCCGCTGTTCCTGCCTTCTTGCCGGCCCCAACCCCGAAACCAGTTGCCCTCTGTGTGTGGGGTGACCGACAGGGGCAGGGGCCTTGGCCTGGTGCAGCCTGCATCCCCCGCCACCCGCCCTAGGGTCCTTGTTTGCCATCAGTGATCAGAACCTGCTGGCCAGGGAAAGGGACCGAGAGGTAGTCAGTGTACCTCATAGTGATTGGTCAAGTGGTCACTCTGGTCGTTCTGCCATTATAGTCACTGGGCTTTTATTATACGGGATGCTTGAAAAGCTAATGAATATTCTGCTAAAACCCTCCCCTAAGGTTCTCTGCTACAGAAAAAAAGGATAAAATACCCTCAAGACAAAGATTCAGTTCTTCTAGAATACTCCCATGCCCCAGCTTTAAAATACGTACTTTCAAAATCACCTGGACTCCTACTGTGAGATCTTTCCCATAGGAAGTCAAGAATCCACAAACATCAGGCCGGCCTGAGGCTGAACAACTGTATTTACATTCTAAAACTCTGCTTTACCATGAAGCAAGTAAAAGCGCATCTGATAGTACATTACAGATTAGAGAGTGTAGATACTAGGGATTTCGTTTATTTCTTACAAGTTGGAGGTCTGTGGCAACCTGGCACTAAACAAGATTATCAGCTCCATTTTCCCAATATTATTTGTTCACTTTGTGTCAAATATTGGTACTTTTCACAATGGGGACGCACATCAGTGGAGAAAGTAACTGCAGATGTGGAAATAGCAAGAGAAGTAGAATTCAAAGTGGACCCTGAAGATGTGACTGAATTGCACAGTCTCATGATGAAACTTTTAAAAAATATATATCTTATTGATTTCTTACAGAGAGGAAAGGAGAGGGATAGAGAGCTAGAAACATCGATGAATGAGAAACATCGATCAGCTGCCTCCTGCACACCTCCCACTGGAGATGTGCCCGCAACCAAGGTACGTGCCCTTGACCAGAATCGAATCTGGGACCTTTCAGTCCACAGGCTGACACTCTATCCACTGAGCCAAACCGGTTAGGGCTCATGATAAAACTTTTAACAAATGAGGAGTTCAGTCTTATGGATGAGCAAAGAAAGTGTTTTCCTGAGATGAGGACCGCTGCTGGTGGAGACATTGTGGAAAGATTGTTGAAACGACAACAAAAGGATTTTAGAATAGCAGTGGCAGGGTTTGGGAGGACTGACTACAAATTTGAAAATGCTACCAAACTGCATCACATGCTACGGAGAAATCATTTGAGAAAAAGAGAGTCAATTGATGGGTCAGATTTCATTGTCTTTTCTTAAAAAATCACCACACCCACTCCATCTTTCAGCCACCAGCCTGATCAGTCAAGACTGATCACCAGTCAAAAAATTAGGACTGGCTAAAGACTGAGATGATGGTTAGTATTTTTCAGTACTAAGTTATTTTCGTATTAAGGTATTTGCCTTTTTAAACATTAGACCATTGCACACTCAACAGATTACAGTATAAACAACTTCTATATGCACTGGAACATCAAAAAATTTGTGTGATACTGTTTATTGTGGTGGACTGGAACTAAACCACAATATCTCCAAGGTATGCCTGTAGTTTAATTTATTTATTTTTAAATTTATCTTTATTGTTGAAAGAATTACAGATGTCCTCCTTTCCCCCCGTTGATCTCCTCTACCCCGTTCCTATCCCCCTACCAAAGCCTTACGGTATTATCTGTGTCCATGGATTATGCATACAGGCATATAAATTCTTTGGTTAATCTCTTCCTGTCTCCCCTACCCCTCTTCCTTCTGAGGGCTTGTAGTTTATTTTCAAAAATACCTTCAGATTCACACTCAGAAGTGAAACAAAGAGTAACATTAGACTACATCTGCCACACCTGCCTTGGGCAGCAGAGTCTTCGTCTCCCTTTCTCAGTAGGTGCTCTAAAGATGATTGGAAATTAGCACAGGAATAGGGTACTGGGAGGTGATCAAGAAATGGAAGGCTGATATCACACCCATCAAACACTGACATCAAGGCTGCAATTTAAAATTAAAATTAAAACAATAATAATCCACTACCCAAACTGACGCTCCAGAAGATTCCCCAGGAATCTAGAAATGCTTCATTGCAGCATTTTCATTCGACAGTGCATAATTTATTGAGCGGGTAGAAGTTCATTTGTCAATACTTCCTTAGGGTTTTCCTGCCAATCCTCCACCATGCTTTGACAACCTTTGCCCAACAGTGGTTCAAGTGTACTGAAACTGCTTATTGACCTTCTTCTAGAATGAAACTGCTGCATGGTATCATTTCACTCTTCTAACTAGATATATCTCTCTTGTGAACTGACCTAGGATTTTTGATGCAGAAAATTCTCTTGAGACAGGGAAGCAGTCATGTTAGGTGTATTTCACTTAGAGAATTTTTTTTTAAATCTGTTAAGACATGAGAAAAACTGAACTTGTCATCTTGTTTATTACTAGGTGCAATGGAGTTACCTTCAGTGCTTCTTTCAATTGTATTTTCTTCAATGAACACTATCATGTCATAGGATTTTGAAAATCTATTGAAGAGGAAAAGACAGTGGAAAAAGTATCTTCAAATAAATATGGCTTTCCAAAGCAGATTTTGAAATAGCACAGATATCCACATATGCTAGAAAGCTACTTTAATTAATCTGTATTTATTTATTTTGTTTTACTAGTTAAATTTATTGGAGTGACATTAGTTAATAAGACTATATAGGTTTCAAGGGTACATTTCTATGATATGTGATCTGTATATTGCATTGTGTGCCCACCACCCAAAGTCAAATCACCTTTCATCACCATATATTTGGCTACCTTTACCCTTTACTATCCTCCATCTGCTTCCCTCTGGTAAACCACCATACTGTTGTCTGTATCAATGAGTGTGAATTTCATACCCCACATATGAGTGAACTTTTCCACAAGGATACATAGCTGTGACTCTGATCTAACACTTTACACATATTTGCTATGCACTAATCATTTTGGAACACTGTTTAAAATATGCTAATTGTATTTGAAGCCTGTTTAGGGTTCATATAATGAGTGTATACTGTTTAGTGTACTTAGTATTTAATGTTTAATATACTATTGTGTATCTGACATGTGTCATACTAAAAATACAGCCTAACAAATTTTGCACAGATTTAATAACTATTTCCAGTTATATGGTCTCACAGCTGCTTAATTGTGGACAAGGTTTTAATAAAATTTAATATTGAATACAATGTGGAGATCATGAATAGGTTTACATAGGATAGATGTCCTTATGTTAAATAAATAGATACCTGTGATTAGGGTTAACATTTCCAATGACAATTTTTAAAATAATTTAAATATTGTGCCTCAAACATTCATGACTTAAGAGATGATATGTTTCAGGTTACTTCAGTAAATAATTCAAAGATAAGTATGATGTAGCCATGACCTTGACAAGGTAGATGGCTATAAAGACTTAAGACAATGAAATATATATGCACAAATACATTTGCACATATTCAGAGATAATATATCAAATACTATATATATATATATATATATAGTATTTGATATATTATGTGTAAAATAGAATTTTGAATATACATATATAACTAAATTAAGAACAAGTTATTATAATTTTTAAATAAGTGACAGTGTGATGTATCTTTGTTCTCCACCAGTCTACTAGTGGGTCTATACCTTTACCTTTTCCTTCACCTTGATTGTAATCAAATGACATTATACCTTTTTTTTTTTTTTTTTTGGCCTTCAACCACTTGTGTCAGGATGCATGACTTTTTTAAAAATTATTATTAATGTATTTTTATTGATTTCAGAGAGGAAGAGAGAGGGAGAGAGAGATAGAAGCATCAATGATGAGAGAGAATAATTGATCAGCTGCCTCCTACATGCCCCTACTGAGGATCAAGTCCACAACCTGGGTATGTGCCCTTGACTGGAATCAAACCTGGGACCCTTCAGTCTGAAGGCCAATGCTCTATCCACTGAGCCAAACCGGCTAGGGCAGGATGCCTGACATTTTTGATTTTATGGAACAGCATTCCTGGAGGACTAGGATTATAGGATTGTCAGAGAGGCTTTGTAACACTGTATAGTTAAAACATGCATTATTCTTTTCAAAATTCTATTCAGAAAATATTTTAAATTATTAATGTATAGAAATATTATATTTGATAGTGAAGTAATGTGTTTCATAGTGGTTAAGTATGGATTTCAGTTCCAGATAATCTTGTTCAATTTTGTTCTACATTTAAGACTTGTTTGTCCTGGAGACAAGGGACTGGAGCTTCTCCTGAGGCGTGGGTCTCAGAATAAATTCATGTGATGTGTAGCTGCTAACCCCAATGGGACCTGCTACTTAAGTTTAATAACTCATCCAAGCCATCCTTCAACGCAAATACATAGGGAATCTATATTTATTATGATATGCTGCTGAGATTTTGTGGTTGGTTGGTTGTAATAGATACTTTATACAGTAACTATGATAATGGCAGTTACAGAGATGATTAAAATGTGCTTCAAGAGGCCATAAAGTTTAGCTGTTTTGAATTCTGGCTCCACTTTTATTAAGTATCAGGGTAATAACATATTAAAACACAAACTGCTTCTACTTAAGAGAATGAAAATAGAGATAGGAAACCAAGATGATGGCATAGGTACACACCTGAATTTGCTGTCTTGCACAACCATTTCAAAACCACAATGAAAAGAAAAAACGGACACCACCCAGAACCATAGGAAGGCTGGCCGAGTAAAAGTTCTACAACTAGAAAGAGAAAAACACAGAGACTCAGAGGAGGTGCAGAAGTAAAGTGCAAAGGCGCATGCAGAAAGGGTTCGCGGAGAGGGCTGAAGACTGAGGATGTGGTTCTCTTTTTCGTTCTGGAGGGAGTCACAAGCTCCTGGCAGCTCTGAACTCCAGTTCTGGGCGAGTTTCTGGGGACCCAGACTCATACAGAGAGAAGCTGTACTCTCTGGAACCTGGAGGAACTCCAGAGTGGCTTTCCCTCCACGTTGCTTGCAGCGAATACAATGGGACACTGAGACCCGGTGCCCCCTAGGGCAGGATGAGGATCAGCCATAACTGTTTGCTCCGCCCCGTTAATTCCCTGAGACCCTGCCCCACCCAAGCTGCATGCAGAGGCTTTTGCATATAAAAGGCTGGGTAGCCTCAGGCAAAGGCTAAATTAGCACCTCCTTTGAGATCCAAGAGCCAGTGTACCCAGTGGTCAGAGCAGGACCACCCAGATTACAACTCCTCAGATCCATAAGGGACACACTCAAGGGGCAGACTCAGTGAGCACCAAAGCCCCACTGAAGTAAGTCTTGCCCCATAAGGGTGTCTCCAGCACAGAAGTTCTTCCACTGTAGACACAGCTGATTCTCACAGCCAAGTGGCTTGGAGGTCAATTCCTCCCCGTGATACCAACAACAATCAAGGCTTAGCTATAACAAGACTGCAGAAAGCCTACAAAGGGACACCTGGCACAGAAAGCCACTCTACCAACACAGGGAAGCAGCCAAAATGCAGAGACAAAGAAACAGGTCACAAATGACAGAAATGGAGGAAAGCAAACGACTGAATATAGAGTTCAAAATCATGGTTATAAGGTTTTTCAAGCATTTTCTAGAGATTGCTGATAAATTTAGTGAGACCCTTGAGGATATGAAAAAGGACCAGCTAGAAATTAAGAATTCACTGACTGAAATAAAGAATAATATACAGAGATCCAACTGCTGACTAGAGGATCCCAAGAATCAAGTCAAAGATTTGAAATACGAAGAAGCAAAAAACACCCAGCTGGAAAAGCAAAAAGAATAAAAAAATATGAAGATAGTGTAAGGAGCCTCTGGGACAACTTCAAGCATACCAACATCAGAATTATAGGGGTGCCAGAAGAAGAGAGAGAGCAAGATATTGAAAACCTATTTGAAGAAATAATGACAGAAAACTTCCCCTACCTGGTGAAAGAAATAGACTTACAAGTCCAGGAAGCACAGAGAATCCCAAACAAAAGGAACCAAAGGAGGACCACACCAAGACACATCATAATTAAATGCCAAGAGCAAAAGATGGAAATCTTAAAAACAGCAAGAGAAAAACCGTTAGTTACCTACAAGGGAGTACCCATACAACTGTCAGCTGATTTCTCAACAGAAACTTTGCAGGCCAGAAGGGAGTGGCAAGAAATATGCAAAGTGATGAATAGCAAGAACCTACAACCAAGATTACTTTACCCAGCAAAGCTATCTTTCAGAATTGAAGGTCAGATAAAGAGCTTCACAGACAAGAAAAAGCTAAAGGAGTTCATCACCACCCAACCAGTAATATATAAAATGCTGAAAAGTATCCTTTGAGAAGAGGAAGAAGAAGAAAAAGTAAAGATAAAAATTATGAACAACAAATACATATCTACCAACAAGTGAATCTAAAAATCAAGTGAATAAAAAATCTGATGAACAGAATAAACTGGTGAATAGAATAGAATCAGAGGCATAGAAAGGGATTGGACTATTTTCGGTGGGAAAAGGGTGTTGGGGGTGCAGGTAGAGATTAGACAAAAATCGTACACCTACTGATGAAGACAGTGGGGAGGGGGTAACGGCAGAGGGTGGGATGGGTACTGGGAGGAGGGGAGCTATGGGGGGAAAAAAGAGGAACAACTGTAATAATCTGAACAGTAAAGATTTCAAAAAAAGAAAATATCTCATGATTCTTAAAAATCAATTAGAAGACATAATACGAGTTTCTATATACAGAGAAGTATTCTGTCTATAAGTAAAAGTCAATTTCATCTAGTAGGTGTATTTAATGCAAACGTTTGTTGTGCTTTCTACAAGCTTTTATATTTCTTGAAATGTTTAAAGTAAGTGAGCTGCAGTCAAACTAATTTCAGAAATATATCTCTAGTAGGGATTGTGGAATACAGATGTGTATGAGTTAGGGATAAAATGAGATTTTGCAATGCTCAAGGCCAAAGGACTAGTTTTAAGTTAATGCAATAGTGCAGAGACTGATGATAGACTATAGTGGAAGTAGAAATGCCTTAGAGGATAGAATGGAGGAAATTTGCAAAGATAAATTTGATGAGGTTTAATGACAGAAAAATAAAGGGGAAAGAAAAGAGATCAAAGGATGAGTAAGAAACTCCTTGTTTAGTCTATGAGACAGCAAAGACTGAATGCAATGTTGCCATTCTACATATGGAGGATAATTATTCAGTTTGCTTCTTTTGTAACATGTGAGACTATTACTAAGGAATTTAATTTTAAATATATATTTTATAAACTCTGTCAGAGGTACACAATCAGGGAATTCTTAGGTAAATTGTTGAGTATATCTTCTGGAGAAATATTGGTTAGTAATATTTCTATTCACTTAGGAGTAACAACCAAGCAAAGAAACAGCATCTAAAGAAATACATATGTAAACAATATGCTATGTTGGAAAATATAATTGAACAAATAAATTAGACAATATTGACTCCTTTTTTACTTGAACCAACAGTCTCTTTACTCTCAAATGGCAGTATAGAGCGGCCCCAAAGACAAGATGTGAATATTAATATCTTAATACATCTTCCTCCAAAGTTGAAGCACTTTAAATAAATATATTTTTATACTGGGACACAGAAGAAATTATAATTCCAGCATTGCTTGTGAAATTAATCTCAAAAAGAAAATACAAAACATAGGAAAGCCTTCTACTTAGTGATATTACAAGAGTGAAAAAATTAGTGTCAAACATTAACAAACTAAGTCTTTGATATTCTCTATTATGTAATTCATTATAGTGCAATGTCAGTCTAACTGGCCTTTGCATTTGCATTACTAAATCTCTTTATACATTAACAGGAAGATAATTAAAACATTGCTGGATCTCAGATAAGGAGGGAATAGTAATCAAGAGTTGAGTATCATTTACCCCATCAAAGGAAGTTTAATGAAATTAAAGGTTATATCCTGAGGAAAAAATACTGCTTGCACTAACAGCTTGCCACACACTGACTTGTAGGAGTTTTACACATTTACTAGTAGATATCATCTCATCTGAGACGACATGGTTTTCAGAAATAGTTTTCTATAATCATAAATAGGTCTTAATTAGTGAGCAAAAATCCACAGATGTCCCATCAATCGTATTCATATTTGTAAATCACATAATGGGTCTATAGACTGGCATATGGTAATGAATAATGAGGCAGAATATCAAGTCTGGAGAAGAGGTCATTTATTGGACTCAGTAGGAATTGGGAATTGAGTTCCATTTCAGTTATTAACTGTGTGACATTGGGTTGGAATTAAGCTACTACAAACCTTGGGTTTCTTAAAAGTAAATTATAAACAAAGTAACATTCTTGCAAAATTACATAAGGCATTGTATCTTAAGGACCACAATATTTAGAGTGTACAACGATGAGCCAACAATTGTAACTGTCAATGATAATGGAATATTAATTGTGGTTGCTTGTCAGAACTCCCTAGCTGCATATATGTTTGTTGTAAACCCTTTGGCTTCCTGGTGAACTTACAGTATTTAAGGGACAGTTTGACTCTATATGGTTACTTACAGATTTTATATGATTCTGTTACCCAAAATAGCACTAACGTAAAGAAAGATCCAGTACAATTCTGATTCAGAGAACAGTTTCACAAAGATTTTATAAAGCTCAAAATGTAATTTTCCACGTTTTCTATTAGATCTGCTTTTTTAACTTTATTTTTTACTAGGGACCTGGTGCACAAAAATTTGTGCGCTGGGCGGGGGGGTGGGGTACCTCAGCCCGGCCTGTGCCCTCTCGGCGCAGTCTGGGACCCCTCTGGAAATGTCCACCTGCTGGTGTGCCTGGCCAGCCTGGGTGAGGGGTCAATGTCTGTTTGCAGGCTGACCAGGCTCCCCAGTAGGGACCCTCACCCCAGGCGGTGTGGCAAGCCTGGGTGAGGGGCTGAGGGCAGTTTCCAGCCTGGCCAGAGCTCCCACTGACCCTCTGGGCCATCCGCCTGGGAAGCGATTGGGTGACCGTGGCACATGCAGGGAGGTTTCAGGCCTCCCTGCCTGTGCCCCTGGCCACCCGATGGCCTCCCAGGGCCCAGCTGGCTAGTTCCACCTGGGAAGGCATTGGCCGGCTCAGGGCGCGGGATGCCTTCCCAGGACGGAAGCTCCCAAGATGGTGGAGGCCGCAGCCCCAGACAAGCCGCACACCTGGGCTGCGGCCTCCGCCATCTTGGCTAGGCTAATTTGCCTACAGTCACTCTGACTGCCTGGTGGGCGTGGCTTAAGCATCCCAAAGAAATGGTTAATTTTAATATTACGCTTTTATTAGTTAAGATTTTATTGTTTAAGGTATTACAAATAGTAGTACATATGACTCTTCCCCCCCCCATTGGCTCCTCTATACCCCAGCACTTGCCATCACCTCACCCCACCCCCAGTGTCTTGTGTCCATTGGTTATGCATTTGTTTTTTCTTTAATCAACACTGCAACTACCCATGTCTCAGTCAAGTGAGCACAGAATGGAGACTTGTGAATAAAATGACACAGACAGAGGGGATTGAGAAACACGGAAGAGTGTTCTGACTTAGATCAGGGATCAGCAAAAAGGTCTCACCGATTGGGGTAACAATGTGTACAGACATGAATGAGTGGAGGTGGACCTTTCTGGCAAGAGGCCCAAGCAGAAGCAAGTTTAAGCAATTGAGGAATATCAGGGAGGCCAGCGACTGGAGCCCCATGTGCAGAGGAGAGTTTTAGGACCCTAGAAAATGAATTTGAACTTAAGAAAAAGGACTCTTATGAGCAAAAGAATAAAACACTGTGATTTGCAATTTTTCTTTAGTTTTCATTCCTTTATTAAAGTCTTAGTTCTGCATCTTAACTCAGAGGCTTCATCCCTTTATTAAAGATTTAGTTCTGCAGGTTAACTCAGAGACTAGAGACATAAGTTACTTCATAAAAGTACTTTCTGATGTTGAAAGGAACGTCACTTTTGGAATACTTTCTCATTCTTAAGATGTGCAAAGTCACATCTTTTCTAGTAAATCCTTGCCTAGCTGCACTTTCTTATTTTACTTCAAGACAAAGAAGGGCTTCAGGCCAACACTGTGATAAAGTCAAGAAATGGCCCAAGTTTAAGTTCTGTAATGTTTTACTAGTTGGCTAGTACACTGCCAATCTCCATTTTATTAATTCTTTTATAAGCATGAGAAGATGCAATTGCTACTTTATAATTTTCTGTCCCAACCTGTTGGAAGCAAACTTTTAGCCCCTGGAGTTTGTTTCCTTTCTCATGATCAAGTCTATCTATAATACCCACTAATCTCTTTCAAGAAAACATCCAGAAACTCCCATAACACCTGCCGTACAATTTAACATACCAAACACGTTATACTATAGAGTAGAAATAAAATCACATTTCCTAACTACTTAAAATGGCAAAGAAATCATGGAATCACATTTCAAAAAGAGGACATTGCCCAGGAGATTCCATCACATCCATCCTGCATGGCAGATAATTAGATTATTGTTTTAATTAAAATGATTATTGGTATGCCCTAACCAGTTTGGCCTAGTAGAGAGAGCGTTGGCCTGTGGACTTAAGGGTCCC